>CABHPP010088515.1:0-29028 GCA_902168425.1 Peromyscus attwateri | reverse complement strand
TTTATTCATTTATTCTTTGATTGTATACATTCATATATGTGAGTAGATACATGCCTAGTGGTCAGTGGATACCTTAGAAGAATTGATTCTTTTCTTTTCTTTCACGTATGTGCTGTGGATTAACTTGGGTCCCCAGGCTTGGTAACGTGTTCAGCTTTAGCAGCTGAACCATCTCATTGGCCACTGATTAGCCACATT
Source organism: Peromyscus attwateri (assembly GCA_902168425.1). Classification (NCBI taxonomy): domain Eukaryota; kingdom Metazoa; phylum Chordata; class Mammalia; order Rodentia; family Cricetidae; genus Peromyscus; species Peromyscus attwateri. The sequence continues at coordinate 28,830 of CABHPP010088515.1, read as the reverse complement.
GGCCACTGATTGGCCACATTGTTCTATCTCTCCTGCCAAAAGGACCTCATGTATTCTGGTGTGCAGGCCCTCTGAGTCAGTTTTTCCATATGTAAATCGTATTCAATCTGACTTCCTCAATTGATATAAAATCTTTGGTTAGTCAGGAGACTCTAAACATTCTAAACACTCACAAGCACACACACGCACACACACGCACACGCACACACACACACACACACACGTGCGTGTGTGTGCGTGTGTGTGCTTAACTGCACATGTTCAATGAGTACATTTATTTTCATTGTAGGAGCATTAATTCTCAAATTTTGTATACTACTGTATACTGTTTTTCTGTCAGATTATCAGCTGCATCTGAATCTACTGATATTTTAACTACCATCTGTGACCCCATGGTCCTGCAGTCAGTACCGCATAGACCACTAAGGCCTTGGCCTGGAGGGACTTCCAGTCCTGCAGGCCCAGCTCTGTTGCAGCCACTCTATGTAGGTTTTAACTAAGTCTCTATTTTTCTATTTATCAATAAAGACTTTGAGGTCAGATATTGGGGTGAAAATCTGCTAGATCAGAGAAGCCAAGAAGCAACTAGCTGACCATCTCTTTTTTGCTGGAGACTCAGCAAGAGAATATTTTTCTATACGCTTCCCAGACCAAAAAGACCATGAAATCTCTAAGTCCCTCTCCACTTCTTCCTGTGTGTCTCCATCCATCTCCCTGGGTCCTCCATACTCTCTATGGCTAATTCTTGTCAACAAATCACTGCCTCCACCCCCTGATTCAAGGTTAATTTTATTAACACAGTCTCAGAATTTCACAGCGCAATCAACTATTCCACAACACCCCCCCTTTTTCTAAGTAAAAAGGAAAGGTTTTAACTCTAACAAAGTGAAACTATATACAGCAAGAAAAATTATCAGGTGTTGTCTACATGAAATGGGTAGGTTTTAACTCTAACACAGTGTAAGTACGTACAATAAGAACAATTATCAAGTAAGAATTGCATTCACAATGTCCAGTCCATTTATATTTGGCAAATTTGGAGAAAGTACTCTATTATCTATCTTATCTTGGTGAGTCCAACATTTTATACCTAAACCACTTTCAATCATAACTTGGGTTACTAACCTAAAAATATATTTTTAGATCATAAAACATTTTATTAAATAAACAACTTAAGCTTTTATGTCTCTCAACCTTATAAATTTTACATCTCTTTTATAAGATTCTTTTCCAGATTTGGTAACAAGGAAGATGGTATAACTATTAGTCTTCAACCCCTATTAGAGACCTGAGAAGGATAAAATATTACCTGAGTAAACAGGAAGTACAGGGCAAGCAACTTCCAAAACTATAAGAATGACAGAGAGAACGGGCTGGCTTGACAGTCACCCAAGTTTCCTCTAGAATATATGACAGACTTTTCTGTGAAGCAGGAATTTTGAAGAACTGTCTTACCTTGTCTTTGCCACATTTGGCAGGCGACTTCTTTTGTGTCCCGCATTTCCAATTTGAATAGCATATAGTCACCAGTCAAGGCAAAGATAGTTTCTTGCTTCATGGTTAACTTTGCCACATTGAAATTAAACTCCATATGGATGTTCTTTGATGCCCATAATCCTTTTTTGAAATAGATCGGTGCTGCAAGGAACAGACATGTCTCTCTGTCATTAAAAGCTTATGTTATTAAAATACCTTAAATGTCATATTCTGTAGATCTCTGAAGTGTTTGAAGTTGACGTATCTACCTAAAATATATCTCTGTTTAACACTGAAAACATACCTAACATGACTGCAAGACTAATTGATGTAGGTAACTAACTACTAACTTGCATTTCTTAATTATCTTAAACAGTATGTAATAACAGCTTTCAAGAACTCAAACTTTACATTATACTTTTTAATGAGTTGTATAGGTATAATACCTTAAACAAGAGTAGAAAAATATATACAGCATGTTATAACAAAAATAACCTCAAATTTGTATCATTATAGAACAATCCTTACCAATGTAAAAATTTGAGAATAGTTGCATTTTAGTTTAAAAGTAGATTCAATAATCTGCTCTTTTATCCTAATATTCCTATATCTTAACTTCTTTCTTTTCAGAAAGAAAAGATATTTCTGAATCTAATTTCCTTTGCTTAGCTTCCTCCATGACCATGAGCAATAAGAACTTGCAATTAACCCCTCTAAACAATGACAAACATCCATAATCCATAGAACAACCAAATATCACCCACTCTACATCTTGGGAATGTGGTTGTCATGTTCTTAAAATTACTTTCTGTTGTCTGGGGGTGATGACATATTTAGGGCACCCTGAGAAATTCAGGATAATGGTCAAGTCCTGGGAGAGCTAGCTGTATAATTTGCTGTCCTGGGAAAGCTAGCTGCATAATTTGCTGCCCAGGCTCTGTGTGATGGGAAAACGCAGGATTACCACTTTGAAGTTGACACGAGCAGTTTGTAGTCCAAAGCTTATCTTAAGGTAGTATTTGTCAGTTTAATGGTGTTACCACAGCCCAGATGGTTTTGTCATTGCAATGCCTCCTCATCTTTTTGGGGACTTCAAGTTCACTGTTAGGAATAGTCATGGTTCACTACAGAAATCTTATACATTTTAAATATCATATGCAGCAGATCTCCAAGAGCTTGAAGGACTACAATCTATTAAATACATCCAAGGTACACAAAGTTATTTCCTAGTTACCTGCTTCAGACTCAAGCTGGAAAATACATATAGAAAGTTAGATGAAGCTTATTTCTAGAGTTAGCTAGTACTTTATATGACCATAAATATCATGACAGAAAGTATATATATATATATATATATATATATATATATATACATATATAGTCATAAATTTTAAGATAATAATTGTTTCTTAAGAAAAGATTTAAAGAGTCAAAATAAAACCAAAGGAATGTGATATTAATTGCAATAGAATAGTCTTTGAATTTTGTTTTTCTTCTGTCCCATACCAGGTGGCTCTCCTGACATGAGACAGATTGGATTTTTCCTTTAACAAGCATGCATTGGTTTAGAGAAGGAGAGAATCATGCTCCAACTGCAAAACTAGCTTTAATGTTTGATTGAATTGGGACCACACAAAGACCATTTGCCTTTTATGTTTGTACAACAAAAACAAGCATTTGGGTAGATTTGTAAAATTCTACCCTTTTGGAAGTGTGCTATACCATTAAGCCAATTTAATTTTTTTCTTGGAATATATTCTCTTAATGATTTCTCTTTCTTATTCAGATATTTCATTTTTTTCCAGTGATCTTTAAATTCCTTCATTGGATGCTTTAATTATCCTAGAAAAACGAAAACAAAACCCTGCTCCAACCTTAACTTTGAGGAATTCCTTTTTTGGTAGACTTTATCTTTCTTAAGACAAATGGTTTTTGGCAACAAAAAAAAAGTGTAATCTCTTGATTTTTTTTTTTTTTGGATACCTGATCAAATGAAATGCATTTGTTAGTCTTTAAGTAAGTTTTGCTTAAATAACCAAGTTGTTTGATGTCAGTCTGACTGACAGGTAGGGCAGAGGCAGGACAGGTTCAGCCTGTCTCTCCCCGGAGATGAGCGGGATGATGAGTGTTAGAACAACCCAGACCTCCCTGTCCACTGGAGAGAAACACACTGTGCCGCCGGGAGTCATGTTGAAGCAGGAACTCGCTTTATTGTATCAGGAGTGAACTTATATAGGTTGGGGTAACGGGGGAATGGGGTGAGGATAGCCGGTCAATGAGGTGATACCATCTCAGCAGTTATTAGGCAGAGGCCGATTCTAGATCGGGTAGTATGCGGAAGTCATGTCCCAGGACAGGTCGCCAAACTCGATCTAGGCTAAGGAAGTTACACTGGGCCTCATGCCCGGGCCTTGTGAGGCCCAACAGTTTGAGGAATTATTGCCTATCCTAATCAAGCGGTCTCTCTTGCTTGAATCTAATCTATCAATCTGGATGGTATCCATAGCTTTTCTTCTTCTGTGGAAAAAAAATCAAAACCTCTTCCCAACGTAACACATATCCTGGCTCCCATTCTGAGTTCAACACATCTTTAAAATATGCAGGCTGATTTAATACAGCAGTTTTTTTTTTTCTACTATCCAATGTCTCTCTGCAGCTATTGTTCCTTTCTCATTAGCATTCAAAACATTTAAAGTTAACATGTAACTATGTTACATGTTAATCTAACTCTGGGGGTCTTTATTACCTCTTTCTGTTTATTAAGCATACCTTTTAAAGTATGATTAGATCTTACTATAACTGCTTGTCCTGTTGGATTGTGTGGTATGCCTGTAATATGCTTTATTTTGTAATATGCAAAAAAACTGTTTCATTTTACTAGAGACATAGGCTGGAGTGTTGTCAGTCTAAATTAGTATAGGTATTCCCATAATGGCCATGACTTCTAATAAATGTATAATTACAAAATCAGTCTTTTCAGAACTTAAATCAGTTGCCTTTTGAAATCCTGATTATGTATATATGATATTGTGAACATACTTTAATTTTCCAAACTCCACAAAATAAAACACACTCATTTGCCTAATTTCATTTCTTTTAGTATACTATTGGTTACTTCCTGCAGGTAATGGAGTTTGGTTATACAAGGAACAAATAGGACATTTCCTTATAATTTCTTTGGCTTGTTGCCAAGTGATAGAAAAATCTTTCTTCAAATCTTTGCTATTAACATTGTGTTTCCTATAAAATTCTGAGGCTTCTAACACATTTCTACCCATAGCTATTCAGTTTCACCATTACCTTGTGCTAAAGGTCCTGGTAGACCTGTATGAGATCTGTTATGTGTGGATGATTTCTATTTCTGATTACTTGTTGTAGTTGAATAAATAAAAAAAATTAATGCTGAATCATCTGGAATAAGTTCAGTGGTCTCAATATATAAAATAACTTAGCCGGGTGGGGCAAACCTTTAATCCCAGCACTGGGAAGGCAGAGGCTGGCAGAACTCTGAGTTTGAGGCCAGCCTGGTCTACAGAGCAAGACTCAGGACAGCCAAGCTTAGGTGGTGAAAGACAGAAAGCTGGTAAAGATGTAAATGAATGAGGGGGCCATGTTCCAGCCCCAGTAAGGAACAGAAAGTGGCACGTGGTTCTGGCTTTAAAGTTAAGGGTAGAAGAACTAGGTTATGAAAAAAAGGCACCGAGGTCAGGCATATGTCAGGGGTGTCCCTGAATGGATGCCTAGTAGAGAGGCCATTTTGTGAAGCTGTGAAGGTGAAACCTGGATTGCCTTGGAGATCACATACTTCCAACATATAATTGCACAGGATCTATATTACCATTCCAAAGTGGAGGGAAGGGACCAACCCAAGACAAAAAACCAGCTGGTTAAACTCCAAATTTTGCCTCTCCATGTCTGATGTCAAAACGTTCTTTAGAGCTCCAACTCTGTTCAGCTTTGTTGACTGCAACAGATTTCTTTATCTTGGGCTGGTTCCTCTCTCTGTTCCAGGTCTCCTTCACAGGTGTCCCATGACTCTGGCATCTCTAACATCTTCAGTTCTCCAAGGCAATCCAGGTTTCACCTTCACAGCTTCACAAAATGGCCTCTCTACTAGGCATCCATTCAGGGACACCCCTGACATATGCCTGACCTCGGTGCCTTTTTTTCATAACCTAGTTCTTCTACCCTTAACTTTAAAGCCAGAACCACGTGCCACTTTCTGTTCCTTACTGGGGCTGGAACATGGCCCCCTCATTCATTTACATCTTTACCAGCTTTCTGTCTTTCACCACCTAAGCTTGGCTGTCCTGAGTCTTGCTCTGTAGACCAGGCTGGCCTCAAACTCAGAGTTCTGCCAGCCTCTGCCTTCCCAGTGCTGGGATTAAAGGTTTGCCCCACCACACCTGGCTCTGAGCTTTTCTTTAGCTATTTTTCAAAAGCTGGAAACTTAGCTGGGTGTGATCTTGCCCTGAGGTTAGCGCTCCCTTTTTTCTCTTTCTTAATCTGTTCACCTCCTTGAACAGAGGATTTGGTTCCACTCCACTTTCTGATGTGCTCTTTCTTCCCAAATATTTTTCCTTGCTCAGCTTGTTCCTTTTAATTACGTATCTTCCTTATAGTTAGCACTAATATCCACACAACAGAGTCTACACTAAGCTGTTTTAAGATTTCTTCTGCCAACAGAATTAATCCCAAACTTTTCACTTTACCATCAGGCAGACTCTTCAGTCAATGGCAAAAGGCAGCCACTTCCTTCACCAAAATATCATAAGAATGATTTCTAGGCAACATACTAGAATTCTTCTTCTATGAATCCTCTTGATCTAGTCCCAGACAGTTCATCACATCACACTCAGCACCACTGTCTTCCATATTCCTACAAGTATCGCCAATCAAGCAGTGCTTAAAGCATTCCACTGCATTTCTAAACCAAAGTACCAAAATCCATATTACTCTAAGCAATATTATGGTCTAAGTCCTTCCCTACTACTTCTTGTGTGTCTCTCTATCCATCTCCCTGGGTCCGCTGTCCTTTCTATGGCTAATTTTCATCAAATACTCTCTGGCTCCACTCCCTGATCCAAGGTTAATTTTATTAACACAGTCTTGGAGTTTCACAGTGCAATCAAATATCCTGCAACATACTACCTTATTTCTGGTGTAGCATGAGTCTTAAAAGTTCTTATTAATAAAAACAAACCTAAGCCAGGTATTGGGGTGGAATGCTGGATGGTCAGAGAGACAGAACAAGCCATAGCTTCCTCACTTGGCCAATTCCTCAGGTGGTCTTGTTTCCTCAGACTGGAAGCTTCTGTGTCGTCATCCGAATAGCTCTCAGCTGAACTGCTGCTGCTAGAAGCCTGAAAGCTTAACCAGCCAAAGGCTTAACCAGCCAAATGCCTCGAGTTTCTGGTCCTCACGCCTTATATACCTTTCTGCTTTCTACTACCACTCCCTGGGATTAAAGGCTGGCTTTCTGTGATTAATGGCTTGTGTCACCTTGCTTGGCTGTTTCCAATGTGGCCTTGAACTCACAGAGACCCAGAGGGATTTCTATCTCTGGAATGCTAGGATTAAAGGCATGAGTGCCACCATTTTCTGGCCTCTGTATCTAGTGGCTGTCTGTTCTCTGACCCCAGATAAATTTATTAGGGTACACAATATTTTGGGGAATACAATACCACCATATTCTGGTATGTAGATTTTAGTTTTTATTTATCAGTCATTTGAAAAGCTGCATATTTTAATCCAGAAACTATGCATTTATGGACGATACAGAACAGACTCAGGCATGGGAGCAGATTCTCCTGCTCCAATGCTTCTAGGGGCATCCTTACAGTTGCAGAATGGAAGGCAGCAGCTGGGGACACTCACTGCAATGAAGAGGCAATATAAAGAGCTCAGATATCCTATCCTGAACTGTCATTCTGCCAGCCTCTTGAACCATTTTGGTCACAGTTTGTAATTCCAGAAAGTATTTTGCACTGAAAGAATTTCATTCTTTTTTTTTTTTTTTTTTTTTTTTTACAGCAAAGAGAATTAAAATCCCAAATGATCCCATTAAGGTTTCCAGGGCTCATGCTGGGAATGGCATAGTAGCCCAATCAGAAGTGCAGTTTGCTGGTTTCAGCAAAATCTGCAATTCACCTTTCCCCCACCCCCGCCCCCGCCCAGTATGTATATTCTTGAGAAAGTCAAGGTGTTTACTGGTTATAGCCTTCAGACTGAAAAATGGAGACCCACAGTAAGACCACCCAGTGGTGACCTGCCTTGAGCTGTTTATACTCAATTATCATCTTTGTAAACCTGCATTTGGGGTCCTTCATAGAAATCTTCGAGCCTTGACTCCAGTGGAGCTGGATTGCATGGGGAAAAGCTAGCTAGGCTTCATCATCTCTTGCTCCTTCCCAATGATGACTGAGTCAATGTTGATGTGATTAACTCCCTACCTGCTTGACTTTGACATATCTCTGTTATAGTCTGCTTTCAACTTGCTGTCAGGAACATTGCAGAAGTTTGCTTCCCTCGTTCTGGCTGTCCTACCTCATCAACTAGCACACCCTCATCATCACTCTCAATGACAGACACCTGCACACTCACCAGTATGTAAATTTTAAACACTGAGTTCCAATTTACTGTTCTGCTCATTAGCCTATTATGAATAAAGGGCATGATAGAATATTAAATATCATCTTTAGGTTTGACCATCTTTAGTATGAAGATTACATAGTTTTGGAAGCATAGAGGTTCTTGGAAAATCTACGTCTCTAAGTGTTCGGTCAGGCTGTCTTCTTTTGCAGGATTTCATCTTGGTTATTTCTGGTATTAAGAAGTACTATCCAAACTGCAGTGTATGGTTATTTTACCTAGAATACCCAAGTATCTTATGAAACTCTGCCTTCAAATTGATATAGTCACACTTCATATAAATAAGCTCATATTAATGACCCTGGTTCTACTAAGAGAATTAGTATGTATGTTACATGCAAACTTAATGTTATGTGTAGAGATAGACAAAGGTAAAATTTCTAGGACATGTTAAAAAATATTTAAGTAGCATATGTAATTTCTGGACTATATAGTTATATAACGAGCCCATCATTATCAAAGTAAAATGACTTTAATGAATCAAAAGAATTAAAAAATGAACATTTTGGCACCAAATACATGTGAAAGATATATAGAGGGACAGAGATAAATTACTAGGACATGTTAGATAATATTTTAGTATCATATGCAATTTCTGGACTATAACATTATAAAATGAGCCCATCATCAAAATAACATGACTTTCATAAGTTTGATACACTAATGATTACTAACTTACTTTTAATTCATATGCATTATGTAAACATGATGGTCCCATCTTTTAGTACATTAGAATATCCAATCACCTAAAGATTACTGATGATATATTACATTCATGTCCTTAAAAATGATATTTAAGATTTGGAATTAGGTTTGGGTTCAGGAACAGTATAAATTAGTATTTGAGAGTCATAACCTAGTTTTCTTTTTCCATAAAGTATATCACAAGGCAAGAGTCTATGAGAACCTGACTGAAAATTAGTATTAGTTACATAATACTCAGAATTTTTCAATTGTAAAAAAAATAAATAAATCTTAAGACAATTTCTGCTCCAGTGATTTGCACAGATATTTATGTAATCATGTATTCCCAGGACATATTTGCCATGTTCATTTAAGTCAGATAATTTAGTCCTGTGATCCCACTGTACAATTTAGAATATTGGATTAGCATGAACTGACTGAAAATGCTAAATATGCAAAATCAGAACAATGTAGAACAGATGGAAGGGCCACGTGCACAAAGCATGAAACACCTGTGAATTCTATCCAGATAAGTTACCAATCAGATTCCTAAAGGTGTTGACTCTTATCTTTTGCCAATTATAAATGCTTCACCTACAACAACTGTGATTTTGGCATAACACTTTTATGAGTCAAAATAATCGTTATTATACTTCTGTCGCTATGTAGATGATAGGAGCAACCTTCAAGTTCTTAATTGTAACCAAATCTTATAAATACATAAAAATATGCTTGTAAATCTTGGCTTATAATAAAATATTTATGTTTTCTGAGACACCATAACAATTATCATCGGCTCAAAATGTGTATTACCTTGAAAAGGACTCATCTTAATATCTGTCATAAATGTTGTAAATGCAGAAGCTAAAATGTGAGCTTAGCTTTTTGTTTGAATATGTTTATTGTTGACTGTTCTTATTTTCTTGACAAGAAAACTCCAATATAGGTAGCTTCGTGTTCTAATTATACATACTATCTGTAATGGAGTACTTAGCAAAAAAAAAAAATCATACTTAAGTGAAATTAACTGTGCTGTATATGTTTCCTATATTCCTACCACTCTTAATAATTTTAGTTATTGAATTTTGTGTGCTCACAATTAAAGGAAAAAATAAAGTATGGAGACTCTCTAGATGTAACATGTATTACCCTACTGATCGCTGTAACTAGTTTGGCTCTTGTGACAGACCTATCAGTAATTTATGCCTTCCTTATCTCTCCATGAGAAATTTCTTCCTAAGCCCACATGCATGCAACTTCCTGTCATTTGGAACTTTTGACAATTAAATTGCTGGGATATATCATCAAAAGTTATGTAGCAATGATATCATTAGTCTCTAGTTCAGATAATAGTACTTTGATGTCTTTGCTATCTGTTTCCCAGATAGATCTAAGTGGTGAGGAGATAAGAAATCGAGGTGTTAAAGGGAGAGTGCTTTGATAATTATTAAATGAATATCTTGGAAATATAACACCAAGATTATTGACTTCCATGTCCTTTATACTCTAATACCTTAGAGTTCCATTCTCATATAGTTAATAAATGTAACTAATTCATGTTTGGTATCGTGGATATCATGGATTGATTTATTTGAAGAGAATAAGAGGTCTACATTTTCCCCTTTACAGAAAATAGTTTCTTTTCTCATACAATATATCCTAATATATCCTAATTACAGTTTCCCCTCCCTCTACTCCAGTTCCCCCCCACCTCCACTCCCATCTGTATCCACTATTTTCTGTCTCTCATTAGAAATGAAGAGGCTTCTAAGAAATAACAACCAAACATGGCAAAATAAAATATAATAATATAAAGGAAAAACCATCTAATTGAGTCTGGACAAGACAACCTAACAGAAGGAAAGGAGTCCCAAGAGCAAGCACAAAAATCAGAGACCCACTACACAGAGCTAGAGATAATACAAGGAGAATGGATGCAGAGATGTGAAGATCTGCAGTCAGCATACCTAATTCTCTGGCAGGAGTGGCCTATGGGTTAGCAGGAAGTGCCTATTGTAGTTGGGGACTGGGATGAACAAAAAAGTAGACTGAAGAAAGCTAGGGGGTGGAAGGCAAGTTAGGGGTTGGGGAGGTGCCGCAGGTTTTCTGCTAAACAGCTGGGCATGAGACTGGGGGATTGGATCTGAGGAAAAGAGGGAGAGGTAAAGATCTGAGGTCAGCCTACCTGGTTCCCTATCTGGAATCAAGGCACCTATTTTTATTACAGTTGTTGTGATGAACATTCTATCTTTCAGTTGATAAATAATTGTGTTTATGGAATTCAATGTGTTGTTTTAATCTTTATAAAATTATAGAAAGATTGAATTTAGATAAGTGCATGTATAATCTTACCAATTTATCATTTTTGTGATAAGAACTTTAAGGATTATAATATGACATTTGAAATATGAAATATTTTATCATTAAACAAGGTAACCACATGGTATAGGCATGCCAAAGTACATTTCTCCAGTCTATATCAAGTTTGTACCCTTTGAACAAGATCTTTCCTTTCTCAAATCTTCCTCTTGACCTTTTCTTATAGTAACTACCCTTATAGTATCTATTTTCATGAGTCTGATTTTGTTTTCTTTTACTGAAAACACATTTTTCATATAATATATCCTTATTACAGTTTCCCCTCCCATCTGGATTCACCACCTTCTTGTCTCTCATTAGAAAACAAACAGGCTTCTAAGGTATAATAATAAAATAAAATTAGATAAAACAAAAACAAACACATCAGAATAGGACAAAAGAAACCACTGGTGATGGTTGAGCAAGGCTCTGATCTATGAATATAGCAGAATGTCATTAGGAGTTATTTTGTTGCTATGTTCCTTTAATAGAACAGGAGCATTTTGTAACACGATTCTTTTTTTTATTTCATATTTTTTTATTTTATAATTTAATTTAATTTTACATATCAGCCACGGATTCCCCTGTCCTCCCTCCTCCAGCACCCCCCCACACTCTCCCCCCAGCCCACCCCCCATTCTCATCTCCTCCAGGGCAAGGACTCCCAGGGATTCAGCTCAGCCTGGTAGATTCAGTCCAGGCAGGTCCAGTCCCCTCCTCCCAGGCTGAGCAAAGTGTCCCTGCATAAGCCCCAGGTTTCAAACAGCCAGCTCATGCACTAAGGACAGGTCCTGGTCTCACTGCCTGGGGGCCTCCCAAACAGTTCAAGTTAATCAACTGTCTCACTTATCCAGAGGGCCTGATCCAGTTGGGGGCTCCTCAGCTATTGGTTCACAGTTCATGTGTTTCCACTAGTTTGGCTATTTGTCCCTGTGCTTTGGAAAAAGTAACACGATTCTTAAAAGATCTTATTAATAAAAAAAAATCCTGTGCCAGATATTGGGGTGAAAGCTAAAAGATAAGTTTAATATGGTACACAATATATTGTGGTGCACAATATATCACCACAATATTTGGTTTTCCCCTAGGTCCTTTAGCTATCTCATCTTAGGTTCTTGGTCACCCAAAAAACTTCAGGTATGGGTTCCTCTCAAATACTGGTTGGTTATTCCCACAGGATTTGTGCCACTAGTACACTAGCATGTCTTAAAGGCAGGGCACTATTTTAAATCAAAGGGTCTGTAGTGGGGTTAGTGTTTATGTTTCTCCTTTGGAAGCATGCAGAGCACTTTCTGGTACCAAGAACACTAGCCCACAGGGTTGCAGGCTCTCCAGGTAGGCACCAGTTCAACTTCTTTGTGTTCATGTAGCTTTAAAGGTGTTGTCTTCAACAATAGAGCATTGCCATCAGTTTTTCAAGAGCAACTTATGCCTTGGCAACAGCCGGGGTTGTTTGGAGGTTTCCATATGATCCTTTTGTTTAACAACTCAACTAGATGTAACCCAATCCCAGTACAGGAAGCTTCATTTGTTGATAAGAGATATCCAGTTGGGGCACTGTCTCCCTAATTATTTGTCAATCTCCTTTAGATTGCCTTCAAGTATGTATATTTTATGAAGCTTCTACTCTACTATGTTTCCATACTATCCCTCAATGGCAAATACCCAAAGGATGCTTCGTTTTACCACAGAGACAATTGCACAACCATATTTATTTCTACTCTATTCATAATATCCAGGAATTGGAAACAATTTAAGTGTCCTGCAACATATGAAAGGATAAAGAAAATGTGGTATATTTACACAATCAACTGTAGCTAGAATTTTCCTGCCTTTCCCACAGTCAGGACAAATCTCTGTCACTAGCCAGTCCCACAGCTACTCAGACCCAACCAAGTAAACACAGAGACTTATATTGCTTACAAACTGTATGGCCGTGGCAGGCTTCTTGCTAACTGTTCTTATAGCTTAAATTAATCCATTTCCATAAATCTATACCTTGCCACGTGGCTCGTGGCTTACCGGCGTCTTCACATGCTGTTTGTCATGGCGGCGGCTGGTAGTGACTCCCTCACTCAGCCTTCCACTTCCCAGAATTCTCCTCTCCTTGTCCTGCCTATTTCCTGCCTGGCCACTGGCCAATCAGTGTTTTATTTACTAACCAATCAGAGCAATTTGACATACAGACCATCCCACAGCAATCAACTATTTACTATTTGTTTATTAAATCAATGATAAGCAACCTACAATCCATAGAACCACAGAGATTAGGTGTAGAGTCAGGAACTAGGGAGGACAGACAAATCTTTCCACCAAGGGGAAATAGAGTGCATGGAAAAGTGTTGAGTGGCTGAAATCGGTGGATCAAGAAGGGCAGGCAAATATGAGGTTGAAGGAGGAAATAAGGGGAAAGACATCTAAAATTAAGGTCTGTTTTAGGGGTGGTGTGGAAACCTAATACAGTAGATGCTTTCTTAAATAAATCTGATTTTTAATTTTACATATAATTGGTATCATACAGTGTGTGTCTTTCTGTGTCTGGATTCCTTTACTAAACATATAATGCCTTCTAGTTCAACACATGCTGTCACAAATTAAAGGATCTTTTATACATTGTATTAGCAAGCATTCTCTAGAGGAACAGAACTAATAGAAGAAATAAACATTAAAAATGAATGTTAATTTACTCAGCACAGCATGGGAAGCTCAAAATTGTCTCTCTATATACAAGAGAAGCTGAGAACCTAGTAGCTGCTCAGAACATGAGATTAGATGCCTCAGCAGTTCTAATATGACACTAAAGGCCTGGAGATTTCTGGAGAGCCACTCATCTTCAGTCTACATTGAAAGGTTGCTGAATCAGGGTTCTGATATCAGGACAGAATAGCATTCATGGCATCAGCAATGGTGTAGATGTACTCAACAGTAAGGAGTGAAGGCACACATCAAAAAGCAACATCACCTTTCCCATAGACTGCTAAAGGAGCTGCTTCATCTGGAGGAGGTTGTTGCTGCTTCATGGAGTTTTACAGGAAACACAAACATAGTTGATTCTGTGTAGAGGCCCACAAAGGATTCCTAGTGAGATCTGAGCTTGCTTTACCCAGCAGAGCTGCATTAGATTGTTGTTCGACCACATGCATGATTACTAGGCAATTAGAAGAGTTTGCACTTGGCTGTGCTAGGGGGAGGTGTTTTGCTCCACCCCTTGGCATTCCTATAAAAGGCCCTTTAGAAGAGACAGAAGGGGCCAGTAGATATTGATCCAGGCCCTCCTGAGGCTATCCTGTGTTTCTGTTTCTCTTCCCTCTATCCTTCTATCTAATATCTCTTATCCATCACTCCTCAAGAGTACCCTGGTGTAAATGTGTGAGCTGGCCTCCCACAATCCTGGGTCTGATCAAGTTTACAAGATTTATTATCATAACCATAACACACAATATGTATACATATGCTCATATTATTTGTTTACAAGATTATCATCATAACCATAATGCACACACATATATGCTCACAGCATTTGTCTTTCTGTGTCTAGTTTCCTTCACTTAACAAAATACTTGCATCCATTATACACATATATTTAGATTATGAAGATTAGAAAGCCAGTACACTTTGTATTGCTTCCCTCTTTGTTTAATGTCATCACAATGAATGTTATTAAACTTCTTTATTTTCTACTCTATATTGTAAAGTATTAACATAATAAAAATGAAAATAAGTACTAAATATTTTCCCTCTCTTGCATTCTAAGAAGTGTAACAGATTTGTAAATTATTACCAAATAAAATGTGTATTATTATATAATTTTTAAAGAAGATTTTAAACATCAACTTGAGGAGAATATTGTTCTTTTTTCTTTTTTCTTTTTTATTGTTCTATTCTTTTCTCATATATTACATTCTGACTGCGGTTTCCCCTCCATTGCCCCTCCATCTCCCTCCATCTCCCCTCTCTCTCATCTGTCTGTCTTCCCTTAGAAAAGAGCAGGCCACCCAGGGACATCATCAACCTCCCAAAACATGCTATAGTATGACCAGGCACATACTATCAAATCAAAGCTGAACAGGGCAACACAGTAAGAGGAAATGTGTCCTACAAGTAGGAAAAAGAGTCAGAGATTGTCCTGCCTCCCACTGTTAAGAATCTCACAAGAAAGCCAAGTTACTCAGCCATAACATATATGTTGAGGACCTAGGTCAGGCCCCTACAGGCTTCCTGATATCTGTGAGCCCAGTCAATTGACTCTGTGGGCCATGTTCTCATGGTGTCCCTTAATTCTCTTGTTCCTCCGATCTTTCCTCCACCTCCTCCACAGGACACTCTGAGTCCCTCCTAATGTTTGACTGTGACATTTTGCATCTACTCCCATCAGATGCTGGATGGAATCTCTGTGGTTTCCTTGATGACAATTCTGCTAGGCTCTGGTCCCAGAACATTTTGTAGGAAGGCCAAACTGTAGGTTGCAGTTTTTGGAGTTAGGTTGGTGTCTCAATCCTTCCACTTGAGACCTTGACTGGTTACAGATGATGGCTGATTCAGGCTCCATGTTCCCCATTACTAGGGGTCCTTGCTAGTGTTATAATCATAGATTCCATGGAGTTTCCATTGCACTAAGTTTCTGCCTTGCGCTGAAATGCCCCCAATTCGAGTCATTTCCTGTGGTGATATTGTGTTCCCCAATATATCGTGCACCCTAATAAATTTATCTGGGGTCAGAGAACAGAATAGCTGTGGTGGTATTGCATTCCTCAAAATACTGTGCACTCTAATAAACTTATCTGGGGTCAGAGACAGAACAGCCACAATATTAAACATAGAAGTTAGGCAGTGGTAGCACACGCCTTTAATCCTAGCACTCCAGAGGTAGAAATCCCTCTGAATCTCTGTGAGTTCAAGGCCACATTGGAAACGGCCAGGCATGATGATACACACTTTTTATCCCAGAAAGCGAGCCTTTAATCCCAGGGGGTGGTGGTAGAAAGCAGAAAGGTATATAAGGCGTGAGGACCAGAAACTAGAAGCATTTGGCTAGTTAAGCTTTCAGGCTTCTAGCAACAGTTCAGCTGAGACCCATTCTGGATGAGGACTCAGAGGCCTCCAGTCTGAGGAAACAAGACCAGCTGAGGATCCAGCAAGGTGAGGTAGTTGTGGCTTGTTCTGGTTCTCTGATCTTCCAGTGTTCACCCCAATACCTGGCTTAGGTTTGATTTTATTAATAAGAACTTTTAAGATTCATGCTACAAATAGCCACTAGACAGACAGAGGCCAGAAAATGGTGGCACTCACACCTTTAATCCTAACATTCCAGAGGCAGAGATCCTCTGGATCTCTAAGTGCAAAACCACACTGAAAACAGCTAGGCATGGTAACAAGAGCCTTTAATCCCAGGAAGTGATGGCAGAAAGCAGAAAGGCATTTAAGTCGTGAGGACCAGGAACTAGAGTCTAGTTAAGCTTTTAGGCTTTTAGCAGCAGTTCAGCTGAGATCCATTTGGATGAGGACACAGAGGCTTCCAGTCTGAGGAAACAGGATCAGCTGAGGAACTGGTGAGGTGAGGTGGCTGTGGCTTGTTCTGCTTCTCTGATCTTCCAGCATTCACCCCAATACCTGGCTCCAGGTTGGTTTTTATTAATAAGAACTTTTAAGATTCGTGCTATAGTTTCCCCCAATATTTTCTCTCTCACACGATCTATCCTGTTCACAACCCCAACTGTCACCAGTCCACATACAAAATCTATTCTATTTCCCCTTCCCAGGGAAATACTTGTGCCTCTGCTTAAGACCTCCTCATCACTTAGCCTCTCTGTGGATCATGGCATTATTATCATTTACTTTACAGCTAATATCCACTTATGAGTGGGTACATACCATGTTTGTCTTTCTGGGTCTGGGTTACCTCACTCAGGATGATTTTTTTCTGGTTCCTTCCATTTGCCTTCAAATTTCATGATGTCGTTGTTTCTAACAGCTGAGTAATATTCCATTGTGTAAATGTACCACATTCTCTTTATTCATTCTTCAGTTGAGGGGCATCTAGGTTGTTTCCATGTTCTGGCTATTATCAGTAAATCCACTATGAACATGGTTGAGCAAGTGTCCTTGTGAGAGGATGGAGTATCTATGGGTAAATTCCCAGGAGTGTTATAGCTGGGCTTTGAGGTAGATCAATTCCCAATTTTCTGAGAAACGGTCATATTTATTTCCAAAGTGGCTCTACAATTCTGCACTCCCAGTGGAAGAGTGTTCCCCTTTTTCCACATCCTCCCAAGCATGAACTGTCACTTGTGATTCTAATCTTAACCATTCTGACTGGTATAAGATTTGCATTTCCCTGATGGTTAAGGATGTTGAACATTTCTTTAAGAGTTTCTTAGCCATTTGAGTTCCCTCTCTTGAGAATTCTTAGATCAGTAGCCCATCTTAATTGGATTACTTAGTTTGTTGATGTCTAGTTTCCTGAGTTCTTTATATGTTTTGGATATTAGCCCTCCGTCAAATGTGGACTTGGTGAAAAACTTGTCCCATTCTCTGGGCTGCCTTTTTGTCCTATTGACAGTGTCCGTTACCTTACAGAAGCTTTTAGTTACATGAGGTCCCATTTATTAATTGTTGATCTTAGTGCCTGCACTATTGGTGTTCTGTTCAGGAAGTTATCTCCTATGCCAATGCATTTAAGGGTATTCCCCAATTTCTTTTCTACTATGTGCAGTGTATCTGGTTTTATGTTTATGTCTTTAATCTACTAGAACATGAGTTTTATGCAGGGTTATAGCTATGGATCTATTTGCATTCTTCTGCATGCTGACATCCAACTAAACCAGCACCATTTGTTGAAGATGCTCTCTTTTTTCCATTGTATATTTCTGGCTTGCTTGTCAAAAATCAGTTGTTCACAGGGCAATAACAACAGGATCTCCAAAAGGAGAACCAGTGAGGGCCCAGTATCAAGCGTGTGGAAGAAGACAGAGGCCTTGAACCAGACCAGTTAGTTATTGCAAGGAACACTTACATGTAAAGATGCATGGACTATGGACTAAAGTGTCAAATGTGTGACTTACTGTGTCACACTACAGTTTCCATAACCAGACTTCTATTTTTCTGTACATTAGTTCGCTTTTTTCTTTTTTGTTTTTGTAGTTTCCTTTTAAATTTTACTTTATTTTGAGGGGGAGTATGCAAGGGCAGAGGGTAGATATGAAAGGATGGCAAGATGAATGGGATCAGGATGCATGATGTGAAACCCACAAAGAATCAATAAAAGAAGTAAAAAAAGATCAGATGTTCATGGGTGTGTGGATTTACATTTGGGTCTTAGATTCTATTCCATTGATAAATGTATCTTTTTTATGCCAATACCATGCAGGTTTTATTACTACAGCCCTGTAATACAGCTTGAAATCAGGAATAGAGAGACCTCTAGAAGTTCTTTTATTGTATAGGACTGTTTTAGCTATCCTGAGTTTTTCTTTTTTCCATATGATGTTGCAAATTCTTTCAAGGTCTGTAAAGAACTGTGTTGGGATTTTTTTTATTCATCTATTTATTTGTTTATTTTATATCCCAACCACAGTCTCCCCTCCTTCCTGTCCTCCCAGTCCCTCCCCATCCCGTGTGTTGGGATTTTAAAGGGGATTGTGTTGAATTTGTAGATGGCTTTTGGTAGGATGGCCATTATTACTATGTTAATCCTACCAATCCATGAGCATGGGAGATCTTTCCACCTTCTGATATCTTCTTTGATTTCCTTCTTCAAAGAATTGAAGTTTTATCATAAAGTCTTTCATTGCTTGATTAGAGTTACCCCCAAGATATTTTATATTATTTTTTATATTATTTTATATTATATTATATTTTATATTTTATATTTTATATTATATTATTTTTGGTACATTGTGCACAGTGTCATTTCCATGATTTCTTTCTCAGCCTGATTGTCATTTGTATATGAGAGATACTGATTTTTCTTTAGTAAGAAAGAAATAGTCTTGCATCTATCCATTTAGCTGAAGATGTTCATCAGCTGTAAGCATTATGTGGTAGAATTTTGGAGGTTGCTCGCTTATATATACTGTTGTATCATCTGCAAAAGCAACATTTGACTTCTTCTCTTTTTTCTTTTTTAATTATATCAAGAGATTTTCTATGCATTTTACAAACCAACCCCAGACTTCCCTCACCTCCCTCCTCCCACCCTCCAACTTTTCCCCCAACCCACCTCCCATTCCCACCTTCTCCAAGGCAAGGTCTCTCATGGGGAGTCAGTAGAGCCTGGTACATTTAGTTGAGACAGGTCTAAGACCCTCCTCCCTGCACCAAGGCTTCGCAAAGTGTCTCACCATAGGCATCAGGCTCCACAAAGCAGGCTCATGCACTAGGGACAGGTCCTGATCCCACTGCTTGCCTGGGAGCTCCCTAAATAGTTCAAGCTAAACAACTGTCTCGCCTATCCAGAAGGCCTAGTCTAGTACCCTGGAGGCTCCTCAGCTATTGGTCCACAGTTCATGCATTTCCACTAGTTTGGCTGGACATCTCCGTACATTTTCCCATCATGATGTCAATGTCCCTTGCTCATGGAATCCCTCTTTTCTCTCATCTATTGGACTCCTGGAGCTCACCCTGGTGCCCAGCCATGGATCTTTGCATCTGCTTCCATCAGTTACTGGATGAGGGCTCTATGATGACAGTTAAGGTATTCAGCCATCTCATCACTGCAGTAGGCCAGTTCAGGCACCCTCTCGACTATTGACAGTAGTCTAAGGTGGGGTCATCCTTATGCATTCCTTAGCACTTGTGTTTCTTCCTATTCCCATATGTCTTCATTTATCATGGTATCGTTTTCCTTGCTTTCCTACTCTGTCCCTGTTCCAGCTCAAACCTCCCATTCCCCTATGTTCTCATCCTCCATCCTTTACCCTCCATTATCCCCCCTCATCCCCAGTTTGCTCATGTAGATCTCCTTTATTTCTCCTTTGCTGGGTGACCCATGCATCCTTCCTAGGGTCCTCTCTGCTAGCTAGCCTCCCTGGAGCTGTGGGTTGCAGTCTGGGTATCCTTTGCTTTACATCTAGTATCCACTTATGAGTGAGTACATACCATGTTTGTCTTTCTGAGTCTGGGTTACCTCACTCAGGATGATATTTTCTAGTTCCATCCATTTGCCTGAAAATTTCATGGTGTCATTGTTTTTCTCTGCTGAGTAGTACTCCATTGTGTATATGTACCACATTTTCTTAATCCATTCTTGTTTCCAGGTTCTGGCTATTATGAATAATGCTGCTGTGAACATAGTTGAGCATGCGTTCTTGTGGTATAATTGAGCATTTCTTGGGTATATGCCCAAGAGTGGTATAGCTGGCTCTTGAGGAAGATTGATTCCCAATTTTCTGAGAAACCACCATACTGATTTCCAAAATTGAGGGTTGAAATCAATGAAATAGAAACAAAGAAAACATGACAAATAATCAATGAAACAAAGAGTTGGCTCTTTGAAAAAATCAACAAGATAGAAAAGCCCTTATCCAAATTAACAAAATCAGAAATGAAAAGGGAGACATAACAACAGACAATGAGGAAATCCAGAGAATCATCAGGTCATACCTCAAAAACTTGTACTCAACAAAAGTGGAAAATCTGAAAGAAATGGACAATTTTTGTATAGGTACCACATACCAAAGTTAAATCAAGACCAGATAAACTATTTAAATAGACCAATAACCCCTAAGTAAATAGAAACAGTCATTAAAAGTCTCCCAACCAAAAAAGCCCAGGACCAGATGGTTTCAGTGAAGAATTCCACCAGATTTTGAAAGAAGAGCTAATTACAATACTCTTCAAATTGTTCCACACAATAGAAACAGAAGGAACATTACCAACCTCCTTTTATGAGGCTACAGTTACCCTGATACAAAAACACACAAAGATGCAACAAAAAAAGAGAATTACAGACCAATCTCCCTCATGAACATTGATACAAAAATAATAAAATATTGGCAAACCGAATCCAAGAACACATCACAAAATTATCCACGATGACCAAGTAGTCTTCATCCCAGGGATGCAAGGATGGTTCAACATATGAATATCTGTCAATGTAATCCACCATATAAACAAACTGAAAGAAAAAAACCACGTGGTCATCTCATTAGATGCTGAAAAAGCCTTTAACAAAATCCAACATCCATTCATGATAAAGGTCTTGGAGAGATCAGGAATACAAAGAACATACCTAAACATAATTAAGCAACTTACAGCAAGCCAACAGCCAACATCAAATTAAATGTAAAGAAAATCACAATGATTCCACTAAAATCAGGAACAAGACAAGGCTGTCCACTCTCTGTATATTTATTCAATACAGTGCTTGAAGTTCTAGCTAGAGCAATAAGACAGTAATGTAGCAGGATACAAGATTAACTCAAAAAAAAATCAGTAGCCCTCCTATACTCAAATGATAAAAGGGTTGAGAAAGAAGTCAGAGAAACATCACACTTTATAATAGCCACAAATAATATAAAATACCTTGGGGTAACTCTAACTAAGCAAGTGAAGGACCTGTATGATAAGAACTTTAAGTCTCTGAAGAAAGAAATTGAAGAAGATATCAAAAAATGGGAAAATCTCCCATACTCATGGATAGGTAGGATTAACATAGTAAAAATGGCAGTCTTACCAAAAGCAATCTACAGATTCAGTGCAATCCCCATCAAAATCCCAACACAATTCTTCACAGACTTAGAAAGAACAATACTCAACTTCATATGGAAAAACAAAAAATTCAGGATAGCTAAAAGAATTCTTTACAATAAAGCAACCTCTGGAGGCATCACAATACCTGACTTCAAGCTCCACTATAGAGCTGTAGTAATAAAAACAGCTTGGGACTGGCATAAAAACTGACATGTGGACCAATGTGATCAAATTGAAGACCCTGGCATTAATCTGCATACATAAGAATACCTCGTTTTTGACAAAGAAGCCAAAACTGTACAATGAAAAACAGAAAGCATCTTCAACAAATGGTGCTAACATAACTGGATGTCAACATGTGGAAGATTGCAAATATATCCATATCTGTCACCATGCACAAAACTCAAATCCAAGTGGATCAAAGACCTCAACATAAATCCAGTTACACTGAACTTGATAGAAGAGAAAGTTGTAAGTAGTCTTGAATGCATTGGCACAGGAGACTACTTCCTAAATATAACACCAGTAGCACAGACACTGAGAGCAACAACTAATAAATAGGACCTCTTGAAACTGAGAAGCTTTTGTAGGGCAAAGGGCACGGTTAATAAGACAAAACAACAGCCTACAGAATAAGGAAAGATCTTCACCAACCCCACATCTGACAGAGGGCTGATCTCCCAAATATATAAAGAACTCAAAAAGCTAGACATCAAAATACTGAACAATCCAATTAAAAAATGGGCTACAGAGCTTAACAGAGAATTCTCAACAGAAGAATCTCAAATGGCTGAAAGGCATTTAAGGAATTGCTCAACATCCTTAGTCATCAGGGAAATGCAAATCAAAACAACTCTGAGATACCATCTTACACCTGTCAGAATGGCTAAGATCAAAAACACTGAAGACAGCTTATGTTGGAGAGGATGTGGAGCAAGGGGAACACTCCTCCACTGTTTGTGGGAGTGCAAACTTGTACAGCCACTTTGACTTCTTTTCTACTTTGTATTTCCTTGATCTCCTTGTTTAATGCTCTAGCTAGAACTTCAAGTACTATACTGAATAGTTATCTACTTCAAGTACTATACTGAATAAATATCTAGAGAGTAGGCAGCCTTACCTTATTCCTGATTATAGTGGAATTGCTCTGAGTTTCTCCATTATTTCTCTATTTAGTTTTTGTCTGGATGACATGTCCATTGGTTAGAGTGCGTATTGAAGTCTGCCACTATTAATGTGTGAGGTTCACTGTGCGATTTAAGCTTTAGTAAAGTTTCTTTTACAAATGTGGGCACTCTTGCATTTGGGACATAGTTGTTAAGAACTGAAACATCATCCTGGTGGATTTTTCCTTTGATGAGTATGAAATGTCCTCCATCTACTTTGATTAATTTTTGTTTGAAGACTATTTTGTTAGATATTAGAATAGCTACATCAGCTTACTTCTTAGGTTCATTTCCTTAGAAAATCTTTTTCCAACACTTTACTCTGAGGTAATGTCTATCTTTGATGTTGAAGTGTAGTTCTTATATGCAGCAGAAGGATGGATCCTGTTTTTGAATCTATTCTGTTAGCTGGTGGCTTTTTATTGGGAAATTGAGTTCATTGATATTGTGAGACATTAATGACCATTGGTTGTTAAGTCTTTTTTTTTTTTTGGTGGTGGTGATGGTGAGTGTGTGTATTTTCATTATAATTTGCTGGTGTGAGATTTTCATTGCCTATGTTTTCATGGATATAGTTAATACCCTGGGATTGGAGTTTTCCTTCTAGTACCTCCTGTAGAACTTGATTTGTGGTTACATGTTGTTTAAATTTGGCTTTGTCATGAAATATCTTGTTTTCTCTAATTATGGTAATTGAAAATTTTGCTGAACATAGTAGTCTGGGTTGGCATCCATGGTCTCTCGGAGTCTGCAGCACATCTGTCCAGTCCCTTCTGACTTTTAGTGTCTGTACTGAGAAGTTATTTGTAATTCTAATAGGCCTGCCTTATATGTTATTCGGCCTTTTTCTCTTGCACCTTTTAATATTCTTTATTTGTTCTTTTTTTTAATGTTCTGATTATTATGTGACAAGGGGTATTTCTTTCCTAGCTTAATGTACTTGGTGTTCTATAACCTTGTACGTTTAAAGGCATGTCCTTCTTTAGGTTAGGAAAATTTTCATCTATGGTTTTGTTAAAAATATTTCCTACGCCTTTGAGCTGGGATTCTTCTCCTTCTATTCCTATTGTTCTTTGGTTTATCTTTTCAGTGTTCCAGATTTCCTGGACATTTTATGTTAGGAATTTTTCAGATTTAGCATTTTCTCTGACCAATGAATTTATTTTTTCTCTATTCATCACCTGAGAGACTGTCTTCCATCTCCTGTATTCTGTTCATGATGCTTGTGTCAGTAGTTCCTGTTCACTTATCTAGATTTTATATTTCCAGAATTCCCTGTTTGTTTTCTTTATTTATTTTATTTATTTCTTCTACTTCTATTTTCAGGTCTTGAACTATTTTATTCCTTTTTGTCAACAGTTTTTTTTTCTCGACATTCTTTAAGAGTTTCATTGATTTCCTCCAATTTTTATTGTCTTTTCTTCAATTTCTTTAAGGAATTTACTCATTTCTTCTTTAAGGACCTCTATCATCATCATAAAGTTTTTTTTAAAGTCACTTTCTTGTGCTTCAGCTGTGTTGGAATATTCAGGGCTTGCTCTAGTGAGGTGGCTGGGCTCTGGTAGTGACATATTGCTGTGTTGTTGTTTGTATTCTTACACTTATATTTAAGCATCTGGTTTTGGAATGTTTATAAGTCTCAGTGCCAGTTTGTGGATCTGTCTGTGTTGGACAGGTGTTTTCTTCCTTGGTTTCTGTTTCCTCTCTGGTCTTCTGGGTGCCATGACCTATGGTTGAGTACAGGGTCTCCACCAACATTAGGGTCTGGACTTCTGATATCCTGCATGACCTCTGGTCCAGAAGGGGTTTGCTGCCCAGGTTTGGGGCTGGAGTTCTGGTTATGTGTGTTGTCTCAGATCTGGCTGGGAGTCTTCTGGGGT
This sequence comes from Peromyscus attwateri, assembly GCA_902168425.1. Classification (NCBI taxonomy): domain Eukaryota; kingdom Metazoa; phylum Chordata; class Mammalia; order Rodentia; family Cricetidae; genus Peromyscus; species Peromyscus attwateri. The sequence continues at coordinate 3,926 of CABHPP010088515.1, read as the reverse complement.
TCAGGATCCTGGTCTGGCTTCTGGTGGTGTAGGAGGCTTCTGCCTAGTTTTCAGGGAGTTGGCCTACTCTCTGTGGTTCATGACGCTGAACTAGGCTCTGGAATTCAGGATGCTGGCCTAGCCTCTGATAGAGTAAAAGGTTTCTGCCAGAGATGTGGGCCAGATTATGGTGATGAAGACAGGAGAGGCAGTTGGAGTTATGTTGGACAAATGTGGGCAGGATGGAGGGCAATCTTTCCTGGGATTCACAATGCTGGCCTGGCCTCTGGTTCAGTAGGGGCTTTTGCTAGAGGTGTGGGCTGGTATAAGGTGACAGGGAGAGAAGGGTCACTTGGGGTTAAGCAAGGCAGTGTGTCCTGTCTTAACTATTCTTTGCTGCAACATACATGAGTTGAAAGTAATATAATTTTGTTCTTAGATTTTTTTTCCTCAGTAGTTTAAATATACTTTCATAATTTACCAGCCAAGTTGGATATGGTGTGTGACACTAATTCAATGAGTGCAGGGAATCATAGCAGAGATAAAAGCAAATTTTTAAAAAGGAATGAAAAAAATGGAAGGAGAAACTTGTTTTAAAAATTAATTATGTGTGGGTATAACATGTTCTTAAGAAGCTAAAGAAGATTTAAATAATATCAGGAACATATGTGGAACATTTATAAAGTAGCAGTTTTCAGACTTGGCATTATTGGTATTTGGAAAGTGGTTAACTGTGTTTTAGAAGCCATCCTGTGCTTTTAGGGTCTTCAGCAACTTCTCTAGCATCAGTTCCCTGGGTACCAGTATACCCTGCTTTATCAATGTCCCACTTACATTTCTGATCCTGCTAAAATTTTATAAGGGTCCCCTTTTGTCTTCAGTATGTATATACATACATACATGCATATATATACATATGTATATATATGCATGTATGTATGTGTATATATGTATATATGTGTGTATATTTTCTTAATGGTTGGCATTTGACAGACAGGAAATTGAATCTCAATGTAGTTTTAATTGATTATCCTATGTTAGCCTCTTGAGTGCAGGAGTTATAGGTATGTATAGACATACTGGCTATAAATGCTAAATCTAAGCCAAAATTTATTTGTGATAGTTTGATTGAAATGTAACATGTGATTCATGATAAAACACTTGGTTTCTTCAGTTGAGCATGGTGGCACATTCTTTTAATCCCAGATCTTAGGAGGCAGAGGCAGACTGACCTCTGATTTGGGGGCCAATTTGGTCTATAGAGTGAGTTCCAGGATAGCCAGAGCTACAAAACCTGTATCAAAAAAAATTATTTCCTTATGTGTAAAAGCATCCTTAATTGTCAAATAATAACAAAGCCCTCTCCCGTCAAGCATATCTAGCAATGTCTGGAAAAATATTTAGTTACAAATAAGTTACAACCCTTATAAAGTGCTGGTAGGTATTAGTCCAATCATTACAGAAATTAGCATGAAAAGTTTCTCTAAAAAATAAAATAATATCTTCCATAATGTATAGCTACATTGCTTCTATGTATTTACCTGAATGATACTCTGTCAGCCTATCACAAAGATACTTGCACACCAGCATTCTTTGTTAAACTAGTCACAATAAAAAAATAATAGAACTAACCTCTGGGTATCTATAAAGAGAAGAATGGATAAAGATGGAAAGTTCTTTTTTTAGTCACAAATAGGACTGAAATTATATTGCTTGTAGGAAATGGATACAATTAGAGATAATAATTTTAAGTGAACTGTCACACTCAGAAAGATAAGTGTCATGTCTTATTCAATGTGTAGTTCCTAGATATTATATAGATATTTAGCATCATATATGTACATGTAACATAAAAGTATAAGCAAAACTCTCCAGGGGAACAAAGTAGACTAATAGGAGAGAGGAGGAAATGAACAGAGATGGGATAAGGGAGATATAGCCAAAGTACATTATGAACTTATATAAAAAACATCCTTATGTATTCCAGTACCATGAATAATGATATACTCCTTTTGAGTGGGTGGATAGGACATTTCAAGCCAGCCTAAGCTACACAGTGAAATATGAAAGCATTTACAATATAAAGTATTGCTTACTATGATATGGTCCTGTCCTCTACATTCAACTTTTTCAAATAGTTGTTCAAAATGAGTTAGGACCAATATTCTAGTATGCTTGTTAAAATTGCTCCTTCCTATGCTCATCCTAAACCTATTGTATCAGACTGCAGAAACAGGTTTCTGATGATCTACACGTTTACTTACCAAGCTTGTCAACAGGTTTGGAGTAATCCTAAATTATAAGGGACAAACTTAGCATCAAGATATTTTTCACTATTGTATCCTATAATTAAATTATTTGAGGAGTAATCCCTAAAAAACAGAGAGGATATTTAAGGGCCTAATGTGAGCAATATAGAGAAAACATCACTGAAGATGGGAACTAGCATATAGAATTAATATATAGAGTATAAGTTGTTTTATCATCTCTTCTTTTTGCCTCTTGATAACCACTAATAACCAATTTTATCCTGCTCACAAGCCAGTTGATTTAGTAGGAAAATGTCAGTAATGACTTCTAATGATATATTTCTTATATGTCAAAACATCTCAATTATGTAAATAGATGCTAGCACTGAGAAAATGAAAATAATTAAATGACTAAAGGACCACGTATTCTTTTCACATCTGATCACAGGAAACTCAATTTACAGGATATAAATATCCTGTGATCTTTTGATGTGGTGGGAGATAGATATCAGTTTTCAGTCATGCAGCTATCCTAGTTGATCCCTTCAGGAATAGCCCGATTTGGGGAACCAAAGGGTATTGTTTCTGTCAGAATTTAAAGCATGTTTGCCTGAAAATGTTCATTTTTGTTTCAATAATATCAATATCGTTGTGTGTCTAATACTTCAAACTTTCAAGTATAGGTATTCATAGCTGTCATCCTTATATTTATGTTGAGTATTAAGTCAGGTGATGATAAGGAACAATATAAGGTGAAAAATCAAGAACATGTCAAGAAAGAAATGAAAAGTCAGGAAATATCGATGCTTAGGAGGAAGATTTATCATAATCATTCAGGAAATAGTTCATCTTGGTAATAGAAAGAAACCAGTGACATTGTAGAACAGTAGTGGGATTGAGAAATTGCAGTGGCGAGACTTAATTAAGATTTCTATTTGTATGCAACTAGACCATTGATCAAGAATTATATGTTAATGTGAATATTTTTGAGGTATTGTATCTATGTACCATGAGCCATTTGGCAAATTTCAGAAAAGCAATACATGGAACAATTAAATTTTTAAGTAATGCTAAGGAAGGCATTGCATTTTAAATAAATGAGATGGTAGTGTTGACTGGGGGTGGAGGTGATATTTCTGTCTTTTAACTAAGATTAACTGGGTATACACTATAAATGATTCTTCAGAAAATATTTTATCATAAACTATATTAGAATTTTCTGAAGAGAGTGAACCAATAAAATAAATGGAGAAATAGATGGGCAGACATATGTTTAAAAGAAGAAAAGTTGTGATAATTGGATATCATGATTATGAAAGTTGAAAAGGCTTATAATAGGCTGTCTGAAAGCGGGAGATGCACTGGTGATGATCATGTGCCCACTGAAGTTGAAAGATGTACAAGCAGTGAAATTGATGTAAATACCAATTCAAAAACAAAGTCATGGAGACTACAAGGCTACTATTACAAGTCCCAGAGTCAAAAGATCTGAGCTCTTTCAGTTGTAAGCTGTCATGACTCCAAGTTAGGGGTCAGAAAAAAAAAAAGAAAGAACAAACTCCCTACTATTCTGCTTTTGCTTCATCTTCATACCCTGTCACTTGGATAAAACACACCATATTGAGACCCCATTTCTTCATTTAGCCTATCAAATATTCTGTCATTCTCCTTCAGAAATACCACCACAGACATACATAG
>CABHPP010088511.1:2141-15192 GCA_902168425.1 Peromyscus attwateri | reverse complement strand
GCCCACACAGCAGTTCAGCAGCTGAGCTAAGACTACCCTCACTTTACACAAGGGATGCTAAAGCTCTGCCCAGGGTCTATCCTTGGCTAACGGCAGACCAGGATGTGCAGGATATGCAACTGAGCTGCCTGCTATCAGACCCCTCTCATTGCTGCCAGACCCTAGCAGAAAGTACAGGTTTGGCCCCAGGTGTTCTTGTCCATCACCCCAGTGATCACTCATGGATATGACCGTTTCCAGTCTTTATATGTCAGGGGGTTCAGATAAGATTTCCAGCTCTAGCTGAAATGTTAGGAAGTGTGATCACACTGGGCCTTTGGGGTAGCTAGGTAGTAGTGGTCACCACGGTCCTATCAGATTGCTAAGCAATAGTGACCCCACATAAACCACCTATAAGAACAGATCTGTCCACAATCTGACCCCAGGGCTCCAGGAGCACTCTCGGGCTCAGCCAACACACCATGATGGTGACAGCTTAAGATGTGTTCTGGTATGATGTCACATCACAGAGCTCACAGCCCCAGTCATAGGTCATTCAATGACACATGTTATGGAATATTCCTTTACATTGTGTGAAGATGTGTCACTGTGATTGGTTAAATAAAGAGCTGAATGGCCAATAGCTAGGTAGGAAGAAGTTAGGCAGGACTTCTGGGGACAAAGAGGATTCAGAGAGGAAGAAAGCTGGGGTCACTAACCAGATGCAGAGAAAGCAGCATGAGCAGTACAGAGATATGAGGTAACAAGACACATGACAGAATGTAGATTAAAGTAAATGAGTTCATGTAAGTTATAAGAGCTAGTGGGACAAGCCTAAGGTAAGGCCGAGCTTCATAATTAATTATAAGTCTCCATGTTGTTATTTGGGAGCTGGTGGTACAGAAAAAGACTTGCTACACATGACACCCAATGTGTGGCACCATATATACCAAGTCTTTCTCTGTTCTTCCAGGCCCCAAATAATGACATGGAGACTTACTATTAATTATGAAAGCTCGGCCCATAGCTTAGGCTTGTTTCTAACTAGCTCATGTATCTTAAATTAACCCATATTTTTAATCTACATTCTACCAAGTGACTTTTTACCTTTCTTTCATTCTGTACCTCCAACTTGTCTTGCATCTCCTGGTGTCTCCTTGATTCCTCTCTCTCTCTCTCTCTCTCTCTCTCTCTCTCTCTCTCTCTCTCTCTCTCTTCTCTCTTCTCTCTCTCTGCCAGGAAGTCCCACCTATACCTCCTACCTAGCTATTAACCACTTTGGCAAAAATACATCTTTACAATGTAAACAAATATTCCACAACAGACGCATTTCCCTCCTTTAGACTCTGCCTTATGCTCAGCTAAAGACTCCTAGAGACTCCTTTCCACCCTGCATGAGGTGACAGGCCAACCCTCTTGCCTTAAGCCTAAGCTGTATGTGAGGCCTTCCCATAGCTCAAAGCTCACTCTTCCAGGTAAGCTGAGACCAAGAAAAAGCCTCTTATGGGGCTTCTAGAGTCCAGGCCTTTTAAACCACTGGAACAGAAGCAAGGAAGTCCCAGGAGCTCTAGAACAAAAGTGAAAGTGACCGTAGGCAAAGTCTAACCCTAGCTTTTTTTTTTCTCCAACTCAAATCTACTCTTAAGAAAGTAGACGAGGGGTTGGGGATTTAGCTCAGTGGTAGAGCGCTTGCCTAGCAAGCGCAAGGCCCTGGGTTCGGTCCTCAGCTCTGGAAAAAAAAAAAAAAAAAAAAGAAAGTAGACGAGATGTTAGCCATTCCTACATTAGTGTAAAATAGCTTACACTCAAAGATTCATTGGTGCAAGAACGGGAGGAAAGCTGGCTTCACTCTATGCCAGTTCTGGCTGTTGGGGGTGGCTTTCTGGAGGGCTGAGTTTAGAAGGCTTCAGAAGTGAAGGTATGAAGGATTGTTGACATCCTCCTCTAGGACAGGGTGGACAACAGTGTGTGTGCTCTAAACACACCCAACCCTCACTTACAGAGAACAGGTTAAGCGAGGCTGTGAGTGACTATGGGGAAACTCAGCGCCAGCTCTGCCAAGGCCGGGGAGCAGGTGTCCCTACCCAGCATCCCTGTATCCCACTCACCAACTCAGGGGTTATGTCTAGGTCGAGGGCACCGTTGGTCTGCAGGAGCCCAAACACGGTGCTGAAGAGGTAGAGTGGGACAGTCACTTGGGAGGTGTGGTCCTCCTTGGGGGGCACCTTGACTGGGAGGCGTGGCTTGGGGAAATCAATGACATCACCAGTTATGCTCTTCACGATGGGCTACAGGGCAGAAGACAACAGAGACAGGAGGGTCCGTGACTGCTCAGCCTCCTGGCCTTGCCCAGGATCCCCATCCACCTTTGTGGCTCCCTCATTGACCCTGCTGACTTGGTCTTGAGACACTCACGTTCACGTCCAGTTCAATATACTGGTTGGAGATGAGGGGCAGTGTAGCCAGAGTGAACTCCACGGACCCCAGAGGCCCAAGGGGCACCAGGCCTGCAGGAGAGAGGGCAGACAGGACAACCTCAACCCAGCTGACAGGAACTGTCATTTACTGAGCACCTGCTGCATACTTACCTTTAACCCAGAACTCATTGGGGTGCTGCTGTCACCCCATCTCACCTAGCTGGTGGAGGTCCACAGCCCGAGGCCACACAGTGACAAAGCCTGTGTTCCTGTTTTTAGGCCTGCTGTGGCTGATCCATGCCTGCCTGATGGAGGTGTGGCCAGAGCACCATCCTGCCCTGTACCTTCTCATACTTCCCCAAGTACAGAGGTCTCCACAAAGCAGAGAGATGGAGTCACTGGGCTGCACGGCCATGGCTGCCTTGCTGAAGCCTCTGGGCCTGCGGCTTCCAACTCCACAGAGAAACTTTGCCTCCTGTTTCAGCCCCAAGTTCTCAGTGTCTGTCTATCTGCAGACCCTGGGTGCTCAGTGAATGTCTATCTGTCTGCAGACCCTGGGTGCTCAGTGAGTGTCTGTCTGTCTGCAGCAGCCAGCAGGTGGAGATCTCAGATGTGGCTGCTCTGAGATTCTGCACCCTATGGCAGCTGGACTCCTCCCTAGACATCCTCCTTAGTACCCCTTCCTAGGTCTCCACCCTAGGGCTTCCAGAGATTGCCCCAAAGTGGAGTGGACAGTCTGAGGAGGAAGAGTCCCCTCAACCCCCACTTCCCTCCATGGCCACCTGCTCAATGGTGAGAGAAGGATCACAGAGGAGGGGCAGGGCCCCAACTTACTCAGCGTAGCCCCCAAGAGTTCGTTCACCACACTTAGCACGCTGTCTACCACAGGGCACAGCTGTACAGGAGGAGACGGAGGTCACTGGAGAGATAAGGGTGCACCCTGCCTGGGGCAGGAGACAGCTGCCTCTCTCCAAAACGGCCGGTTCTGTGGTGCTGAGGCTCAAAGCAAAGCAGAGTGTGGAGACAGGCTGGGGATGGAGGGCGCAGCGCATATGGGCACCCAATTTCACATCTTTGTTACATGAACCCCATTAGGAAGTGCTAAAGGTTGTTGCAGTGTGTGGTAGAGATTACAGGGGCCACTGAAGCACGGTCACAATAGCTGCTCTTCCCTCTACAGTCGCAGGTCCGTCCTGCCACCCCAGAAGACCTGTGGTCAGAAGTCCCAAGGTACCTCATCTTCCCTGTCATCCAAAAATCCCATCACACTCTGCCCTGCACTCACTGAACCCTGTGTTGTGAATGCACCAAGCAGGCACTTTGCCCACCCAAGTGAGACTCCAGCCCAGCATCTCAGTCTACAGTTGGGGTCGGAGATGAAGGGCTGCCTGCCAAGGTCACAGTTATCGGCAGACACATACGACAGGGTGAGACAAGACTGGTGCCCCCAAGCTCCAGCTGGGCACTGGAGGGAGAATGGCTGCAGGCAGGCAGCTGGTGTAACCTGCAGCACTGGGCAGCCCAAGAGGAGGATTGGACAGAGAAGCCACAGCACAACCCCACCCAGAGTAACAGCCAAGGACTCTGGCAAAAGCGCTTCCAGCACACAGCGCCAGGTGCCCACACACAGCCCCAGAGCCCGGGATGAACCTCCTTGGGTCCACCTGAGATGTCCTCTCCCCTCCCATGGCCTCGCTGCTTCCTTCAGTCCAGGGTAGACTATCCATCTACTTCCACCCACACAGTTCTCCTCACATGTCTTAGGGATGCCAGCTAACTGCCCTTGGCATCCCGGGGCGGGGGGGGGGGGGGGGGGGGGGGGGGTGGCGGGTGCAAACTCACCAGTCCAGGCAGCACTTTGCACAGTGTCTGTTCTACGAGCCCAAAGATCGGTGTGGGCAGCAGCCTGGGTGGAGGAGACGTGAAGGTGGACGGCAGGCCAGGTGGACCAGGGGCTCTGCCTTTCTCCTGTCTCTTCCTTTGGTGAGGTTCCAGGGGCTCTGGGGACTTGTGTTTAAGCCCTGGCTCCGCCTTCCCATGGTCCACCCAAGGCTTTAGCTTCCCTGGCTAGACAGCCTCACCCTATCCTATGCCACTGCCAGATTAGAGAGGGACCACACACGCCTACTATGCAGCCTGTGCTCCAGAAGTGTCCGACCACCCCCACCCCCATCCCCCGCTGTCCCACCCAACAATTGTAGGCAAGGGTCATTTGCATGCGCAGCAATGTCTAGCTTAGCATGAGGCTCAATAAAGAATGAATGAATGAACGGGTTGATAGCCCGAGGATAAGCGATATTGGTTGGGCTCAGACCTGTCTGGAGACCATGGGGATGCAGGGTCACGCCAGCACAAAGCCACATTCCCAGACAGCAGCAGTACCCTGGGCTTACTACCCAAAGACCTTCAGAACAGACACTGGAATTTAAGAAGCCCAAAGCCCCCATCCCTGTTAAAGCCTTTACAGAGGACCTCCATCCTTTACTGGAGCTAACACCAAGCCAGCGAGGTCGGGGAGCTGGGGCTTGGCCTAGGATGAAGACAGTGCCAGGGAGACAGAGGAGGAGTGGGCCAGGGGAGGACAGCGCAGCGGTCAGAGACCAGCTTCCATGCCCGCCTCATCTGTGTCTGAGACCTTGGGAAGACCCTTTGCCCTGCAGGGGCTCTGCTCTCTCCCTAGAGTGAGGCTGGTCACGAGTATAGGCAGGCGTTTGTGAAGGTGTGTGCCGACACACACAGAAGGAGACACAGAGGCCCTGACATGGAGCAATGGTCCCAGAATCACACAAGTCAGGGGCAAAGCTGAGGCTCTTACACGCTGAGAGCAGGGACAGAGATTCTGGGAGATAGGGAGCCCCGAGCAGGGCCCTAGAGACAGGAGACGGATGTCTCTGGAGTAGGTGTGCTGTGAGCTATGGCTTGGTTCTCATGCCTGGGACAAAGCCTGGGGCTGCAGGGCAGCATGACATTCTCAGGCAGAGCTGGGAGACAGGCTGGACGTGTACAAGCTGGTCCCAAGCCAGAGACTCACCCTGACGTCAGACTGATGCGGCCCAGGAGTGTGTTGCAGCGCTTAAGGACCAGGATGGGTGTCCCCCGTGGGCTTATGCCCAGGGCCACCTTCGAGGACACATTCACTTCGGCTGCCAGCTGCAGGAGGCCCACCAGGGGACTGCAAGACCCCCAAAATGAGTATGGCCTGCCTCCCAGACCTTCCCCATCTCACCACGCCCAGGCCATGCCCACTCCATCCTTGGGCCTGGATGGCAGGGGGCCTAGTCCCCAAGCATCTGCACTCCCCTCTTCCCCACCTCAGGCAGTGGAGGAGGGCCTGAGAAATGCCATGGAAGTCTGGGGATCATCAATGAGGTGGGGTTCTCTGAGGGAATGGAATAGAGTGGGACCCAAGAGAAACAGAATGGGATTCCCTTGGGAAGGAAGCAGGGTAGGGAAAACGGGGTGGGGGGGCAGTGGATGGGGGCTCCCAGAAGCACACTCACCCGGAGCCGTGCAGGCTAACCTTGGTGTGCAGAGTCAGCTGCACCCCGAACCCTGCCAGCAGCTTGATTGACACTTTGGGCAGAGTAAGTTCCTCTATCCTCAGCCTGGAGAAGGGGTGGAGTAGGTTGCTCACTCCTACATACACCGGGGCCTGGTTGGACCCTGACCAGCAGATTCCCGGTATGGTCCGGGCTGAGCCATGTAACCCCAGCATCACAGTTGGAGGCCCTGTCCTATCTGGCAGCCTCCTCAGCCCTAATTAGGTCTCTACCTGTGACGTTGGGCCCCACCCAGAGAACACCCTACAAGGGATTTCTTGTTATCCTTCCAGCTCATTCTCACTGTTCCTGTCTGGAGTTCCCATTCCTGACACCCTTTAACTTGGCACTCTCCTCCAGCTGGCTGAGTCCTCCTGGGTTTCCTGATTTCAGACAGACATCCCCTCCTCCAGGAAGTCCTCCTTCCTGGTTCTCAGCCTGTAGCTTACAGCCCTGTCATATCAGGCTTTGGCACATTCTACAGCTCCTTGAAGCAAGGACGATATGAGGCTCACTCAGCCAGGGAGGTATGGAGAGATGTGGAATCTAATAATAGTGATAGTGTTTATTGAGTGCTCACTGAATACATGGTTCTCTTTGGCCTGCTGCAATCATATTAACACTGCCCTGATATCGTGGTATCCAACCAGGACACTTCACACCCCTGCTCTGTGGCTACCTAACTGTGACTGTGAAAACATCACACTGCTGCTGTGTCTCAACGTCCACATATGTAAAACCCGGACACTGACAAGGTCTACCTCAGAGTGACTCAACGAAGTTGAGCGCTCTCAGCTGTCACCAGCCGCCCTCGTAAATGTGGGTGCTATGTGGGGGGCAGGCCTCCATCTCCTTTGTCGCCACAAGCCTATGCTCCTCGACTGACTAGATGCCCTGATTCACCCCGGCCGTGGCCAAGTGTGTGGGCTGCAGTCATACACAAACATAGTCCCCTCCACCACTGAGTGAGCACAGCGAGGACCTTCCCTGTTGGCTTCCACCCACTCACCTGCGGAGGGAGTTGGCATGTGTCTCATCTCTGCATTTGGTAGACCAACTTACCAGCAGCGCTTAGGGTCACCTAGAAACCCCTGCTGGTGACTGTTCTGCTCAAAGTATTAACCACTTGCTCATTTCTTTCATTCTAAAATTATCACAAAGCCCTGTTTATACAATGGGGGCATTCCAGTGAACAGCTCAGATGAGAATTCCTCCCCTCCCTGGTTTTATAATCTACTGTGGTAACGATAAACCAGTAAAATGTATGGTGTGTACAGAGTGAGCGTCCCCTAGAGACCCTGAAGTGTGGAGGGGCTGAGGAGGAGCTCGGCAGAGCCAGAGTCTTCTGAACAGACACCCAAAAGAGACAAAGGAAGGAGCCAGACAGACACCTGGGTTAGCCCAGAGAAACCAAGCAACCGTCCCAGGGTCACACAGCAAGCAACTGCAATTGTCTCCACCCACACCTGAGTGACAGTGGCGTGAGGCTATCCGTGCCCTGCCAAGCTCACAGTTATCTTCTCCCCCATCTTCCTGCACCACCCCACTGCCTACCAGTGATCACAGCCCCTCTTCCCAGTGGCAGGGGGGGACAAGCCCTCCTGCAGAACCCCTCAGAGCCCTGAGGCCTCACCCAGAGAGTTCCTCCACAAGACTGAAGATGCCCCCGTAGCTCAGCAGGCCGCCGCCTCCAAGCAACCCTTCTGCGCCCAGGAGGCCCTGGTTCACCGATGTCACTGTTCCCAGCACATTTTGTAGAATAGGGCCCCCAACCAGTGAGTTCTGGATGGCTGCAGAGAAGGTGGGAAGGAGAAGATTCAATAAACTCTTCCTCCACCCTGAGGACCAGGACCAAAGCCTCTGCCCTTTCCTCTGAGCTTCAGGAGCCGTTTCCACTGGGATTGACATGTCACATTCAAGGGGTGGGAACTCCTCCCACTGGCCCCACTTATGGTACCCAGGGAGTGTCGGGAAATAATGATCATGCCCCCATGACAATCCCTGCATCTAAAGACAGACAAACAAAAGACCTGAAAGGGGCAGACACTGCCTAGTGTCAGAGCAAACACAATGTGAGGCCCTGAGTCACACTCAGGCTCCAAATCCCAGTGCTACCCGGCAGCCGGAATGGAGAGTGGATCGAGGGATTTGATGGCAGTGCAGGAGCAACCCCAACCTTGAGGTCCGCAGCCTGACTCTGTGACTGTGGGCAGGGTGAAGGGGCCCCACTGTGGGTAACCACCCCGTACTGTCCCTGAGATGGTCACCCCAAATACAAGAGGTGGGGATACGACACAGCCAGTCCCTTCTCCATGCCTGTCCCCAGCCCCAGGCAGCTCCACACAGCCCAGTTCTCTGCTCCAGGAAGAGGCATCATGGCCACTGGAGGAGCTGGAGAGCAAGCCCAAGCCAGAGGGTGCTGCTGGCTCGGAGCTCCAGGGTGCTCACAGAATATAGCGGAATATGTCAGCTGAGCACTGAGAGCCTCAGCTCGAATACCTGTCAGTGATGCCAACAGTCACGGTCGGACCCCTCCCAGCCTGCCCACCTGCCCCTGGCTCACCTTTGCCCAGTTCATCCTTGTCAATCCGAGCAAGTGTGCCCACTGTCTCAAGCAGCCCCAGGCTCGGAGTGGCCAGGCCCCAGAGCAGAAGCAGGGTGTACACACCCAGCATCGTCAGCTGCACACCTGTGGGGGAGAGGGGAGACTTTTCCAGGTCTGCACACCCAGCCTGTCCCCTCCTGCTCTCCATCACTGTCACTGCTGCTCTGGAGCCCTCTTTCCTTCCTGAATAGCCAGGTGTGGCTTTATTCCTGCCCTATCCAGCCACCGCATAGGGGAAGCATCATCGCATTGCCCAGCATGGCTTCCAACGCCTGCATGGGATCCCTTTTTGCAGGTAGGAAAATTGAGGCCCAGAAACTGGAGGGAACTCAACCAAGAGCTAACCACCAGTAGGACCAACATTCCACTCTGAAGCCACGTGACTTAATAGTTGTCATGTGGCTCTGTAAGCCTGGCAGGGTCTGGGGTAAATGCTTCAGCGAGACCCTCCTTGACAGCAGGGAGGGAACGGTGGCTCCAGGTTGCTTCCTTGTGGGCTGCCAATGCCGTTTCAGGACTAGCTGGTCAGAGACACACAGCACTCAGTCTAATATATCCCTCCTGTCCACCTCTATTCCAGTTGTCACTGACATGGAAAACAGGGTGAAGGCAGAGCGTAAACAGCTGGTTATAACTATAAATCCACAGAGCTGATTTCCCTTCAGGTGTATTTCCATCTATTCCCTCATACTAGATGCCCCTCAGTGGCTCCCACTACCCAAGGGATGAGGCCCAGGGCTCCTCACTATTACTCACAAACCTCTTTCACCACCTTGGTTTTAAATATACTAAATGCTGCCCTACCCCAGGGCCTTTGCACATGTTATTCCAGTTGCTAGGAGGTCTCTGTGTCACTTCATGGCTGACTCCTAGTCTGTCAGATTTGCTGTCTTCTCCTCTTTTTGCCCTGTCTGGAGAATCCTACCAATCACTGGGATATTTATTTTGAGGTACTTCTCACAAGTCACATTTACTCAAATGTGCCCATATCCTTGCTGGCCAACTCTGTAAGCTACAGGAAGGAGGAGACTGTGTCTTGGGCCTCCGTGCAGCTCTCACATGGGCTGGAAGGGCACCTGTCATGGGTGAGGGTAGGATCCAGTAGCTCTTCAGTCACCAAGTTGCAGGTTCTAGTACAGACTGAGTCAACCCAGACCTTCTCCTTGGCACAAAGGTGCCCAATAGGTACCACATGACCCAGCCACAAACTTGACTGTAAATCCTGTTTACTAAGATGTGGCCCTGAGTGGCCTTGCCACCCTAGGGTCTCTCATAGGAAAAAATACCAGGATGGTAGGAAGGCAGTCAAATCCCACGATTTAGAGAAAGAGGCCGGCCTGGAACTCTGTCATGGGTGATTTGGGCCCTAACTCAGCCACCCCTGCCATGGCACTATACAGCAAGGACTACAGATCCGTAAGATGGGGGATTCCCTCCTCTTGCCTTCCAGATGCTCCCAGGCCCCTCTTCCCACTGAGAGTGATTCCTTCTGTGCCCCTTATTCAGATGAGACAGTAAGAGTCACCAGGTCTGTGAAGGGGGTTAGGATGGAGCCAGGCCACCTGGAGCCACCTGGGACCACCTAGGGCCACATGGGGCCACCTTACCAGCCTGTTCCTCCTGCTCTGCAGGTGGGTTCCCACCTCCTGTCAGCTGCTCCACACCTGAGCCCAGGGGCAGCCCTTATATAGCTACAGCAGCTCGCGGACACAAAGGGGGCACGGCCGCCAGAAACCCGTCAGTATGTCATGTCAGGAGCAAATTGTGGTTTTCCCGGAGGGCCCGAACTAAGCCTTCCTTCTGTGGGGAGGGAGAGCCAGGGGCTGGGGTCTGTGCCCAGGGGCGGGATGAAATGCACAGGGGCTACAGTGGCCAGCTCCTCTCCCCAACTAGGGTGGGTGGGGCTCTGGCAGCCCCAGAGAGTTCTCTTCAAGTCCCTAACAGCCACCCCAATGGCACAGGGTCCACCTTGCCTCCCTTGCCCACCCTCTAAAACGGCCCAGAGGGAAGGAAGCTGCCTTAAAGCAACTGGACCCTCCTGATCTCTAATCCAGCCACAGGCCTAACATGGAGAAATCCAGGCCTAGGAAAAGGGACTGGAGCCTATTTGGGAAGGGGTCACCAACTCCAACCACCCCCCATGGCTTGGGACCCCCAGGACTCCAGAGCAGGCAGTTTCAGGAGAATGATGCAAAGACATTCATTCACAATCAGTCTTTCTACAGCAGGCACTTTGTGGGGTGCCTACTGTTTACCTCATGTGGGGTGTCCCTATGAACAGAAGAGCAACCATGCTCCCAGGAGCTGCCACACCCTTTGACATTTCAGCAGCCATGAATTAAAAATGACAGAGGATGATAAAATAAATCTTCATAGTGCGATTGATTTAACCACACGCAGATAGCCAGCATGTTCCCATTTAATGTGTCCTTAGCAGAACACTGAGGATGAGCAGCTTTCTCTCCTTTTCAATCGGTGGCAGCCTGTGAGCACATAGCTCTGAAGGGAATACACACATACCACACACCACACACACACACACACACACACACACACACACACACACACACACACAACAGTCAGCAGCCAGGGACAGAAATAAAATAAGAAGATAAGTGGTGTTGGGGGTACTGAGTTTGGTCGTCAGATATCCCAAATGGGAGCGGGACCAGCTTGACCCAAAGAGGAAGCAGGAGGGAGTGTGATGGGTACTTGGGAAGGAAGAGCAGTACTGAGCCCCAGGGTGGCTGCCCCATGGCAGCAGGGAGGCCAGTGGGAGTCACGGAGGTGTGGCCAGCAGGCTACAGTGTGCACCCAAGAGCTGTGGCTGTTTTGTTTTCTTTTGTTTTGTTTCAATCATTTTTTGAGACAGGATCTTTCCGTGGCCCAGGCTGGCATGGAACTTGTGACCAGCCTGCCTCAGCCTATCCAGTGTCTGGATTACAGGTGTAAGTCACAGGTGGCCATCATGTGTCTGTGGTGTCTCCTTCAGGGCCTTCCAGGGAGATGAGGAAGAGTGGTGGCACAAACCTGGTTGCTCACAGCAATGTTGAAACGGGGACCCACCTTCTTCCTGAGGCAGGCCTGGCCTTTTCCTCCACCACAGCTCTCTGAACAGGAAGCATCTTGAAATATGAGACCTGAGCAGAAAGGGACCCTGGGTTCCAAGTGTGTAGCTTGATGGACTTTTAAACTGGGTGCTCCCAAAGCCCCCTAACGTCCCCTCCAAATCATAGCCCACCAAAGTTGACCGCTGTCCTGACACAGTGGGTGGGGTGTAGAGTACAATGGTGTGTATGTCCTTCTGTGAGCTCCCTCCTCCTGAACACTCCATGGCCACATAACTGCTTCACGTGGCCACGTGAGGAGCAGTGTTCCTCTGCCGGGGGCTACTCCACACATGGATGCTCCATGGTTCAGTTGCTTTGCCAACCTCTGTCTGGAAGCACTGGGGACCTCTGGCAGCTGGTTATTACAAATGAAGCGACAATGTACCTTTTTGTCATATCTTTCTATGGATGTGTACTTATAGTTTCCATGTCTTGGGTGAACAGTTGGGAGCAGAGTCCACGAGTCCACTCACGAGCCTAAATGGGGATGAGGGACCACTTGGCATGACCACAGCTATGCCTCTCCTGAGTGGTCATGCTAAGTGGCCCCTCACTCCCAGCCAGGTGCGGGAGTGCTGCCATTGCTGCTGCGTCCTGCCTGCCGGCACCCGGTATCCACGATGCACTGAAGACACTGTGAAGGAGGAAGAAGGAACAGCACCTCCCTCGTTTATTCAGCACTGACTGTGCACACAGCCTCTGCGTATGTAGCCGCATCGGGTGCCATCCTGACCCAGTGAGCTTCATTATCATTTCCTACTCCCCCGGGAGCCAAGGCCAGGCCAAAGGGAAGCAGCTGGCCCAAGACCATCACGGCCCAGCCTCAGCCTCCAAGTCACTGGCCACCCAATGAACTCCATAGACACGAAGGAATGTGAGGGGTCCAGGGAACCTCAGAGAAGGACGCAGGCACTGTTGCCTTGCAGGAACCTCATTCTCCATGTCACGATTGCTGTGAATCTAAGGCCAACCTGGGCTATCTATAGAAACCTTGTCTCAAAAAGCTACCAGGAGAAAAAAAATAGCAACACTCCCGAGCTCTCTCACTCCACACTGACCTTTCTGACCTGTCTGGCCCAGCCTCTTGGAAGGCAGGAAAATGCTGCTGCTTCCTGCCTTACTTTCTCTTTTTCCTCCAGGTCTAGTCACCTCCCACCCACCCCCACCCCCCAAGGTCTCCATCCCTACTTGCAGCCCAGGCATTCCCTACCACCTCATGCAGGGTCAGGGAGTGGGTCTGTCCATGGAGGAGACTCATTAAAATGCTGTCTCAGGGCCCTACTTTTCACAGATCCCACCCACCAGGCTGAGGGCAGAAGGCTCCAGCCTACATGTTTAGGAAGGTGATGTGCAGGCCTGGTGGTGGTTATGGGAACTATGGAAGGGATCAGGGCAGAGGAG
>CABHPP010088501.1:1130-11224 GCA_902168425.1 Peromyscus attwateri | reverse complement strand
ACACACACACACACACACACACACACACACACACACACACCCCTACCTCTGCACAAATGGCTTTGATTAGGCTTAGCTGTAGGTTCAAGAAAATTTAATCATCTTAACCTGTTTAGTCTTTTTCCTTGATGAAAATCGCCGGTCGGATTCCAGCGAGAGCTGTGAGCCCTGAGCTGCTGTCAGCACCGTTGTTTATGTTAATACGTTATAGGCATGAAATGGAGAGAAGCAGAATTAGAAATCCTGAGTGAACTAGAGAGGAAAGGTCCGTGGCTGCCCTCTCAGGCCAAGGGCAGGGGCTCTGGCTCCCTGTTTATTTATGGACCTCTTCTGCCTTCAAGAACGTGTGTTGGGAAACTTACTGTGTTTTGCTTTCAATGGTGAGGATGTAGCTTCTGCAGAGCTGAGGGATTGAGGGTCTGGGGACACCACTGGCCAGCCACGTGACCTCTATAAGCATCAGCTTCCACCGCTATGCTGGTGTCAGGGGCCAAAGGGGGAAAGGAGACTGCCCAGCACCTGATGCACAGCAAGTCTCCATGGAGACCATGTGATCCCTCCTGCCTGATGCTGCCCTAGGCACTGGCAAGGGATAGTCACCAATGGCTGTGAAGTAGTCTACTGGGGACATAGAAAAGGCTCGAAATCCAAAGCCTTCTCCCACTGCTGTGGTGAGCTCCTGAATAACTCTGAGGAAAGCTGACTCTCTTGGACCTCACCCTGTCCTTGCCTTCAATATCGACTCCCCTCTCCCCGCCTGGGCCAGTGGTTGGCCACCCAAAGGGCCACATTTCTTACCATCTGTGTGGCTAGGTCATGGGGCTGTATTTGGCCACTGAAGTTCAAGAGGGAGTGTGGGTGGAATTTCAGGGGAATCTGGGCGGGAGGGGAGGAAGTAAGTGAGTGAGTACCACCGTGTATTGGGGTAAACACAGATGCCCATGGCATTGAGGACTGCCAGCCACAGCAAGGAAAAAGCCACCCATACCACACAGTAGTGTGACTAGTTCTCAAGAGCATCGTGCCTAGGAAGAGAACTCAGATGCAGAAGAGTACTTACAAAATTATGGCATGTATAGAAAGTTCTAGTCTGTAGTGACAGGATTGAAGGATACTGCCTGTAGACGGGGTGGGAGAAACTGTCTGAAGAGGTTCTATATCTCAACTAAGGAAGTGGTTACCAGGGTGTTTAGCCCAAACTCATCAAACTGTACTCCAAATATATACATTTGATTTTAGACAAATGATGCTCTCAGTAAACTTTTTAAGAAAAAAAAGAATTACTTTGTCTAGAGATGTGATGACTGGAGCTGCGGCAGCCATGCTGGACATGGAGATGAGGACTAGGTACCAACAGCTGCAGAGTAGTGTAGCAGAGAGAGCCCGGGTCCATGCAGACTGTGGAACTGCCTTTGGACTTCTTTTACACCATACATCTGTCTCACTGTGGCCACTGTTATCTTCTCCTGTAGCTCTGGTTATATGCACTGTGGTGTCATTAGGAGGGAACCCCCCCCAGGAGGTAACAGAAGGACTAAAAGGGAATGCTAGAATTCTGACAGTTGTGCTTTCCTACTATTCCCTCCCTCCACTGTGCTGCTGAGCAAGCTGGAGGTGTGGGACACCTCGTTTCTCTTAAATTGGGGTAACCTGATGGGCAGAGGCAAGAAGAATCAGGCTTCTCCCCCATTCACCTATGCTGACCGTGGCTTCCAGTCCCTGGCAGGCTCCAACCCCACTGACAGGGAGCGATGGACCCTAACCTAGAGAGTAGGTTTCAGCGAGTTTTGACAAACATGTTTTGAGATGCAGTTGCCTGGCACCCACCCTCCCCGCAGCTGAGGATGCTGAAGCCCAGAAGTGAGCAAGGGCCACTTGCAGTAGGCAAGCTGCAGGTGACTGTGCAGGCATTCTGTAGCAGGGCTCCTCCAAGCCCCCTTTCCCCTGGGTCCCTGTGAGCTCAGGTCTTGTGCAGCTCCAACTGGAGGGTGGGAGTCCCAAGGATACCCATAAGGCTGAGCGGGGAGCAGGCCGCCTTGTACTGAGCCAGAACTTGCCTCCCCTTCCGTGCTGCATTCTAATCAGCGTGCAGAAAAGGACCAGCCCTCGGGGCTAATTGTGGTTTAAGTGTGACATGTTCCCAACAGGTTTGTGTGTTTGGAAACCTGGTCCCCAGCTTGTGGCTTTAGAAAATGGAGCCTTGCAAGAAGTGAATCACCTGGATATGGTGATATTTTATTTGTACTGAAATGTGATTTTATTTGTATGTTAATAAATAAAGTTGCCTGGGGGTCAGAGCTAATAGCAAGCCATAGCAGAAGCTGGGTGGTGCTGGTGCACACCTTTAATCCAGATCACATGACAGACAGATCTCTGTGTGTTCAAGGATACAGCCAGCATGGAGACACACGCCTTTAATCTCAATACCAACCATAGAAGACCTGGAGGTCTGTACAGACAAGCAGTGACGAGGAGGTCATGTGGTTGGGTTTACAACCAATGAGAAGGCAGAACAGAAAGTCAATAAAAAGACAGACACACAGGAAGTAGGTCTCTTGCTGAGGGGAAGGACAGCAGCGGCAGGAAGGGTAAGAAGGCGGTTTTAAGTCTCAGCTCTCGGCTACTGCTTTGGCCTCTTGGGCTTTTAACTCTGCATTTGGCTCTGTGTTTCTTATTTAATAAGACTGTTCATCTACACTTGGAGTTGGTAGGTTTGGTAGCCCAACCCTATTTCCTGTCTGATTTTCGTTTCTAGACTGTGGGTGTCACGAGACCAATCACCAAAGCTCCTGCCATAATGCACCAGACTATAGCTCCTCAAACAGTAAGCCAAAAATAAACCTTTCTTCTCTTAACTTGCTTCTTCTCAGATATTGGGCACACCAAGAAGAAAATATGTGCAAGCAGAGGCGTCTGTTCCAAAGAGACCTGGGTTTCGTAGAGCAGGAGTACTCCATCACTGAGGCCAGGCACACAGGGGAACCTGCATCTATGACAATACATATGTGTATGCAGGTGTGTATGAACATACATGAATATATGTATATTAATACTAGTATACATGTACCTCCAGTGTGTGCACACATGAAATCATACACATATATGCAGGCAGGTGTACAAATAAATACATACATGTACACACTCCCCCTACATGCACACAAATAATGTATATTCACACTTACGTGAATGCAGGCCCACACACATTTCCAGCATGTGCATAGACTGGTATGCAACTACAGATGCATATATATGCACAGGTATTACATGTGAATGTACCTGTACATGTACTGCCAGTGTGCACACATGGGTATTTACCCACATAGGTATTACCCGAATGCACATGCACTCATGTGTACACACACCCAGATACACATGTATTCCAGAACATATACACTCAGATGTACAGAGCCACATGTACATAAATATCCACTCACATGCGCATGTACATACTCAGTGTGTACACACACACATACATCACACACACCTACTTCCAGCTTGTGCACACACAAGTATGCACATCCTTCCTACACATATGCATTCAGGTATGAATATACCCACAGATGCACAGACTAACATATACTTCCAATGTGTGCCCATGCAGATATACCCACATGTACACATATAGGTATGCATATGTACATACACTAATGTTTACACAGGCCCACACTTACTTCTAGTGTGTGTGTGTAAATGAAAAGCCACATGCACACATTCAGGCAAGTGTGGACATTTATAGGTCTATGTTTACTCCCAAAATGTTCACACAGAGACCCACACATATTGTCAGTGTCTGCACACATGGATGGACATCCACACATGCCTCAGATATGCATATGTGCACTCACATTTATATACATGAATGCCCACATGTGCTTTCAGCATGTGCATACATTGGTATGTAACACAGCATACACATGTGTATGCATGTATCCATATACACACTTATGTTCTTACATATAGACCTTCATGTACTCCTGGCATGCGCACATGTGATAATAATACATATAAATAGGTATGTGTATACATATTCATGTTATATATACAGGTTATATATATATATATTCAGGTTATATATACACATGTACATACATATGCATACGCACATAGGCACATGCAGAGACCCACATGTACTTCTAATATATACACAAAGATACAAATCCACACCCACACACATACAGGTGTGTACATACACATGTATAGACACAGATACAGGTTAGAGTTCAAGCAAGCTGTGCCAAGCTGAGTCCAAATCCCACCTCTCTTCAGAGGCCCTCTTCAGGACAGCAGACCCAAGGCGTGTGCTGGCCCTGGCGCACACAGTCTTCTCGTGCCAGCTAGATGTTGTCTGTGAGAAATCAGCACCTCTGTTTGCATTCTTCAGTGCCAAGGGGCAAGAGCACGGCTTTCTCCAAAGAGCCCCTCGTCCTCTGCTCCTCTGCTCCTTGGCATGGCCAGAGCCAGGGAGTAGAAATGGAGCTTTGGAATCAATCACACACCTTCTTCTCTCTCGAGGGCCTGCTGCAAAATGTTTGCTCTTGAATGTGGATGACTCTTGCCTGGCTGGGTACCCCTTCTAGTCTTTGTGAGGTCTAAAAGATGCGATGTCACACTTGTGAGCTGGCTATGATGAAATAGCACATAGTAGGGCAGAGAGACTTGAGGGGAGGTGGTGGGATCTCCTGTGTGTGTGTGTGTGTGTGTGTGTGTGTGTGTGTGTGTGTGTGTCCAGTTCCGTACTGGAGGAAATGTGGAAACTGTTGGGTATTTTAAGTGTTGTCTGCAAGGACTCTCCTGAGATTCAGGTTAGTAAATTCCCACTTCCTAGGTTTCTTCAGCATAGGCCTGCTTCCCAGTGGGAACATTCTAAGGCCAAAGGCCAGAGTTCTCACCCAGCTGTGGGGTGAGATGGACAAATTCCTGTGCCTGACCTTCAGACTCACCCTCTGATGATGCAGTGCCCAAGCCCATCCGAGAGTGGATGTAAAATGGATTTCATAACTGTTCGTTGCTGTGACCAAGATACTCAGCAAGAAGTTTAAGGGAGACTTCATCTTCAGGAATACCAGAGGGGTATTTAAAGTTTAGGTGAACTAATCATTTCTATCGGACAACACAGGAGGGCATGAGGAAGGTCATAGGAATGCCACCCGCCATGCGGAGAATGCAGAAGGTTGCAGGCAAGAACCAAACTACTCTCGGGAACTTCTCAGTGGAGCCCAGCTGCACCAGTGTGGCTTTAGCATGGAGTCCTTCTATTGGAGTTGAGCCATGGCCAGAGGCTGGGCCACTGCAGGGAAGGGGTCAGCAAGGCCTTGAAGAGGTGCTGGGGAGGAAGCCAGGGTGGTACTGGACAAACCTGTGGCTTTCGGGTCCATGGGGTATAGGGGTGTCTAAGAGCAAGGGCAGGCAGATTTACAGCCATCCTTCATGGGAACAGGAGGGACCCAAGTGACCATGGGGACTTGGGCAGAGAACAGGATGTAGGCAGATCAACAGCAGCAGTCATGGTGTCTCCAGAGGCTGAGGCAGCTGGAATGAGAGGCAAGGCCTTCCTACCAAAGCCTGGAATTCCATCTCCTGGAGGATAGTGAAGAGAGGCAGGGAGGAAGAGTGCTGGAGTCCATTTAGGGTCACTGGAATTTGGTTGAGAAGGTCCTATAGAGATTGTTATAATGTGGCCCAAATGCTGGCAGCCACGGAGGGCTGTGGAGTTCCGGAACAAAGCTAGGCTAATAAAAGGAACACATCATGTTGTCCACTAGGCTCTGGGTCAGAGACTTTCCGCTTTCTTCTGTAGTGTGGTTAGTTCCTCTCCTCCAAGGCAGGGCTCCTCCCCTCTGAGGCAGAGGGACCAACTCACGCAAAGTTAAGGCAGCTGGGCTGGGTCTGTATTCCTTCCCATCATCTGTCTGACTCCAATGGCCATGTGTGTCCCTCTGTGTCTCCAGTGTCCATGTGTGTCTGCAGTCTGCTGCCTGGTGACCCTGGGACAGCATGTCAACTTCGCTATCAGCAAACAGGGCCACAAACCCAGAGCAGCACCCTCACCTTGCCAGTGTACCCAGGTTGCCCAGCCCCAGCCCTGTGGCCTTGGCTGCAGGATGGCAGAAACCAGAACACAAATGCCACGACCTTCGTCCTTCCCCATGCTCCACTGAGCACCAGTTCAGGGAGACAGCTGAAGTCTGCTTTCAGCCCAGGCTCTGTGCAGAGACATCAGAATGATTTGTCATCTAGAGAGCGGAAACCATGGTGGGACATCTTGACAAGCCCATCACGAACTATGAGGCAAGTCTTCAGCTTCTGGTGCAGACATCTCCAGCCAAGGGATCCCACCTCCAGATGCGGCACCCTCTAAAAATAGCAGGTGGAGTCATCTCTCTGGATAATTGTTCGATGTGGTCCCTCTATGCCATCTGGAAGTGGGTCTCCTCAATGTACCAGGACGTTGCCCAATTATCTGTAGGAAGACTCTTTAATGCGGCCCCCACAACAGAGGGACAGCAGCTGTCTGCTTATCCCTGGAGGCTGCTCAGTCTAGGGACATGACACTACAGCCTGGACCCCAGGCCTGGCTAAGGGAAGCTGCTCCCCTGGAGTAGAAGCCTGGACATGAACAGGCAATGAGCCCGGGCAGCTGGGCTGGGTTAACTGCTTTCTTCTGCTGGGGACGCAGGGTCAGAGTCCAGGAGGACTTTCTTGCCAGCATCCTTGGCAATCAGGACAGGAATGTACTCCGGCCTCTTTTCTGGGCCACAAGCATTCTAGATTAGTGCCCAGGGCAGACAGGGAAAGAAAAGAAGTGGCCAATGGCCTGAGGCCTTTTGCCGTTGAATTTGAACACAGGGCTTGAGGCTGAAGGAAGAGTGTAGGGTGTCCACAGGACTCAGGGTGCAGACAACTAGGACCACCCAGGAGCATTGTTCTGATTTTACTCTTTGCTCATAAGGGACTTCATTGCTTGGGCTCAGAAAAGAAGAATGATATGCACACTGCTACCCAGAAAACAGGAGGAGGAACTGACCCAGGGGAGAAAGCTGGGGCTGCAGCCCTGACTGCCCATTGCTCTCCCAGCTCATCTTCTCCAAGGCCCAGTCTCCCACTGGAGCCCAGCAGAGGGTGCTCTGGCCAGGCAGAGAAGAGCTGTCCTGGGCACTGAGGGGCTCTTGAAAGTGACAGCTTTGGGGAGCCCCACTCCATCCCTGTACCTTTCCAGAGCTTTCCATAGCAACACCTTAGCAACTACGACCTGTCTGCTCAGGCTGGAGTACAAATGTGCCTGCCTGAGTCACACCAGCACAGGTCATGAGTGCTCCTTGCCCTCCAGGAGAGGTAGGGCATCACAGCCAGCATGGGGCTCCCTGTGCATTTCCCATTTACCCCCATGGCTTTATACATGCTGCTCCTTTACCCACAGTACCTTCCATCCTTTCTCTTCTGGAAAACTTATATTTAGCCTACAGAACCCAACCCAAACTCTGTCTCCTCTGAGGAACCTTTCTCAACTCTGTGCTGTGCCCTCAGGGGCACTTCCTCAACACAAGAGTGTACACACACACACACACACACACACACACACACACACAGTCACAGGGTTGGGGGCTTGCTTCCTTCTATCAGGTTATTGCCTCCCTTCTAGATGATAAGCAAATGAATGACCGTTTGACCAGCATGATGTCACACAACAGCACTCTGAAAATGTTCGTTGGATGAATATTTGGAAAACAAAGAGAGAAAAATCAGCAGTTACAATGTCCTTCTCCCATGTGATCAGGCCAGTCTTGAACTGCAGCCCAAGGAAGAGCTTCTGCTGGCAGAGGAGTAGAGAAGAGCTAGGGTGAGCTGGGACTGTAGCCACCTGGCCAAGAAATGAAGCCCTGTAAGCCGCCTGCCCAGGCTTTTGGGGTGGAAGCAAGAAAGCAACAGACTTGTTCTCGGGCTTGTTCTTGTGCAGACAGGAGTGGGGCTGGCTGCAGAGCCGCCAGGCACAGGCTGGGGACATTCACTTTCAGTTCTCCTGAGAGAAGTGTGGGTGGGGAGCCTGGCCTCCTGAGAACGGTGAAGGATGAGTTTCTTTGGGTTTCATGAAGGGGAGGGTGTTGCAAGTGGAGCGGGGAGAAGAGACCAAGACTGAGAGACAGAGCTGCAGCTGCAGGGAGGGCACTGTTGGCCAGGGACATTGTAGGGAATCAGTTGCATTGTCCCAGATAGAGTGAGAGAGTGTGCAGAGGTAAGCCTAGTTCTGCAGCCGGGAACTGTGTTGGAGCAGGGGGCTGACTCATGTAAAGCCCTGTGTCAAGCAGGTAAGGGCCAATGAGGCTGTCTGCCTGCCAGAGGGCTGGGCAGATGGGTGGGTTTCAGCATCCCCAAGCAAGGAACCACTGTCTACAGGGTGGTGGGCATTCTCACCAGGACATCAATGCTGGCCATGACAACAGGAAGTTGGGTCTCCTTCGGTGACATTTGGAGCTAGGAAAGCCTCTACACCTGACTGTCAAGTCTCTATCCTGCAGGCATCATTCTTTAAAGGAACTATCTTCTTCCAATGCCATTCCTGGGAGGGCAGCCTATGAGGTCCCAGGGCCTCAGCATGGGGCAGCAGTACTACTCTGAATGGAACTGAGCCAGTACGAAGGTCCTGGGAGACCTGAAAAAGGGGTGTTATTGCCACCATCACCTCTGGGTGGGAGGAGGTCCAGGGCTCTGGTCTTGCCTAAGGCATGGGTCGGCCTGACCTACTGTCAGCCAGCTTCCACCTTTCAGCCCACAAGTGACAAGGTCTCACTGTGGCCATGGGTTGACCTTGATTCCTTGACTTCTATTCCTGTGGCCCCAAAGGAGGCTGTGGGAGTTTTAGACAATGATGTGGGATCTCCCCATAAAGTAGAGAGTGAGGAGAGCTGCACCAGCATATGGTGGGAAGCATTTCTGCAGAGGCTGGTGGGTATGAAGAAGACTGTTCCAGAAGGAACCACAGCCTTCCTGTAACAATGCCTCCCTCGTGGGGATATGCATCTGCAATGTGAAGTACACAGTCAATGATCCCAATTCCCATCTCAGTACATGTAACCCTGGGGCACCTACATTCCAGGTGGGTGCCATTCCAACTTCCTTTACCTCTTCACAGGCACCTAAGCCAGGCCCCTCCACAAACCCCACTTTCCCAGCCTGGAAATTGGAACCATGGTGGTGGCCCTTTGCTGACCTATCTTGGATGTGCTGGTCACGTGTGGGCTTTATGCATAGCCAGAGATCCAAGTGCCTCTGTGGACTACCAAAGACAGTGTGGCCGGTGTGGGCTTTATGCATGGCCAGAGATCCAAGTGCCTCTGTGGACTACCAAAGACAGTGTGGCCGCCGAGTCCTCCCCATACTCAAGATGCTGGCAGCAGAGCAGGTGGCCCTCGGGAATCACCAGGCTTCTGTCCTATATTGCTACTGTATTGCTGCCTGGCCCTGAAGAAAGGGAAGGAGACCTGGAACTGACCTCAGCATGGCCACTCGTCACTGTGACTTGTAGCCTTGACAGCCTAGCCTCACTTCCCTCTTTGTGATAGGAAGGGATCGATCGACATCTGCCTTGAATGAGGACTCAGAGGGTGAAACAAGATAACAAACTAGGTCAAGATCAGCAGACAGTGGGAATCCCTAGACCTTGGCTACTTTCCTGCCTGCTTGTACTTGGGGGGCAGCCCTATTTCTTGAGATGACCCTGGCAGGTCAAGTCCCAAGTAGCCTGCCACGACCATGCCTATCACCTATGCTGTGTGGGTTCTCCCAAGTGACCCTCGGTTCCACTGCTTTGGAGTCCTTCCCTACTCACCTGCTCCTGAAGGTGCTCATGGGAAGGGTAGCCTGGGCTACAGCCGTGGCTCCACAGGCAGTCGTACCTGTGCAGATTAGGGTGCCACCTACGCTCACCTGCTGTACCGCATTGACCATGTTGTCCTGACGTTACGCTCCCATGGAAACATGAAGTGAGGTGATGATGTGGGGGGTTGGGACAGGAGCAATTCAATTGCAATTTCTACAGAGAGGTTGAGGGAGATAGGACTCGGCTGGAACCACTGGTCACATACATAGGACTCGGCTGG
>CABHPP010088497.1:0-98498 GCA_902168425.1 Peromyscus attwateri | reverse complement strand
TGTGTGTGTGTGTGTGTGTGTGTGTGTGTGTGTGTGTGTGTGCGCGCGTGTGCATATAAGTGCAGGTACATGTGAGCCACGGCACACATGTGGAAGACAATAGACAACATTTCAGAAGTCTGTTCATCCCTTCTACCTTGTTTTTGAGGCAGGGTCTCTCTTGTGTATGCCCCTTTGCCCTGTAAGGTAACATCCAGCTGATTCTCCTATCTCTAACTCACATCTCACCATAGGGGTGCAGGAGTTAGGATTCCAGACATGAGCCACCATATCTGGTCCTTCTCCTCAGGTTCTAGGAATCAAACTCAGTAAGCAATTTTACCCTGGGCCATCTTGCTAGCTCCACTATCCTTTGAGACAGTCTCTTACTGGCCTCGGGTTTGGATCCTCTGTCCAGTTAGGCTTGCTGGCCAGAGAACTCAGGGATCTGCTTGTCTCTGCTTCCCCAATACTGGGATTATAAGCATGCACCCATGTCTGACCTCTTCTTTTTTTAATGTGAGTTCTGGCCATCAAACTCAAGTTCTTGTCCATTCGAATCAAGAACATTACCAGAGCAACAGTCTACTCAACTCCAGTATAATCATTTGTTTTCTAAAGAAGTTGCTTTTTTTGTCTTTTGCCACTCCTAGAGATTGAATCTAGAACCTCATGCAGACTGGTCAAATGCTGTGCCTTTGCGCTACACCCTCACCAGTTTAAAAAAAAAAATCATTTCAATCACTTATGTAACCTATAATAAAATCTGATACTTAAAGAAAATTTAAAAATGTCATTTTCATTTTAAAACATTTAAGGTGATTTAAAGTTGCCCTGTATCCATCAATAGGATGATTTAATTTAAAGAGGTCATGAGATACTAGATAAACAAGAAAGATGTTTTATTTTCAATTCCTAAATTAATATTTAAGTGAAGCCCTTACAATTTTCTGTTCTTTCTTGTTCCTGTTTCTTGTGCCTCTGAGAAATTAAGAGAGCTTTTCGTCTTTGTGGTCAATTTGTCTGTGAACTTCCATGTTTGGTGGAAGTTATCACTACTTAGCAGCCTATATTGATTACATTTAGAGTTGCCTTATGCTCTACATAAGCAAAGCTTCCCTTTACTGTGCTAGTCCATGTGTTTTATCCAGAATCGTTGTAATAGGCCCTGTTAAAAATACATGCCTTTAATCAGCAGTGTTGGATAGGAGCCTAAGTCTTAAAATAGTCTCATGTGTTCTGATTTCTTCTTCCTTAAATGAGTAAACAGAATGCAATCGATGTAGCAATCATATGTTACAAATCATTTCATCAAAGGTAATGAAATTAAATTTCAGCTCTTAGAGTTATTATAGAAGACTTTAAAGATTTGACTTCAAAATCCCTCAAGTCCTAATCTTTGAATTTACATAATGTCTTTCCACTTTCAAGCTTCTCCAGCTGAAAGGCTCTGAAGTTCCAAGGCAAAAACCAAAATAAATTGGATATTTGTGTAATTTAAAAGTGAATGCTTTCAATATAATGACATAATCAGAAAATGCATGGAAGGGGAAACTCATAAAAATTTTACTAATACTAATTTAATGTTTCAAAATTTATATCAACAATAATGTTCTAAATTTTTAATGGCTACCCCAAGAATATATATTTTTCTAATAATACACTTAAAATATTTTATTAATCGGTTATCAAAAGAAGTACATCCTGAATTTGAACCTATCACTTTGCTTCCAGAGTTCTTGCTCTTTACACTGCAATGTTCTAGCACTGAAACTTTCCGAGTGTTGGTGTTAACGTATAAAGTTAACTGTGGACTCTGTGGATACAGAGTTGAGATGATGTTGGCTGAATGTATAATAATAGTAGGGAGGTGAAATAACTTCCCATTCTCATGAAGTTTGGGAAGAAGGCTTAGTTAGATAGTTTCATTAAATTAATCATTATATCAGCTAAAAATAATCTAAAATCTTACTTTGAGTTGATTTGTATATTCTATGTTCATGCTTACATTCTTGCATAATTCGTAGTTGAATCTTTCTGTGGTGAAACCCATTCAACTGTTTATTTACTAAGCACCTACTGTGAGCCAGGCACTATGCTGGGTCCCGGAAATAAGATGATGAGGAGTCCCTATATGTGTGATGTGTAAAATCTCTCTGGATGTAGTAATCAAATGGGGCTGCCAGGGAGGAGTTAATGTAGATCAGCAGAAAGGTCTTTCATTCCCCTCCCTTCCCTGAGCTGTTGCCAGGGTTGATGTATTAACAACCCAGCTGGGAAACGTAGAGAGCCTGGTGTCTTTATCATGGAAGTTCAGTAAGAAATGGGAACACTTTATTGAACTCTGGAGAGGGAGAATTGATTAAGAATTGAATTTCTAGTATTACTATAACATTATCGATATACCTGCAGTGGATTCGGTATTTTCCTATACTATTTCCGTATTTATAGTGACCTGCTTTCAAAATTGAAATTAATCGTATTTAACAAGGAATTTTCTTGTTTATGCTAGAGTGTCTAGCAGACCATTCCTACATATTGTTTCACCTGTAGTTTAGTTGTTAAATTTCCTGCTATGCGAATGTCTGGGGTATGACAAAGCATGAATTTCTTGGAATGGCTACAAGGTCAGACTGAAGCTTTGTGGTAACAAACTATCTGGTCCTGACATCCTGTTAACTATTCCAACTCTAATTTGCATTCCCAAAGGATACTTTTATTTAAGCTTTTTGCATTGGTGTGGAAGTTTAAATGAAAATTATCATTTCCAATTCAACTGAAAGAATAAGATGGCTACCGCAATCATAGAGTAAGCCAGGATTGGCATTTCCTTTACCCCAAGAAATAGTTTCCTTGCTTTTTAATGCATACATTTCCAATTTGCCTTTTCTTCTGGAGATGAACTGAGTATGCGTGTTTACTTTTTGTCTTCTTCTGATTTTGTTTATAGCTGCTGACTTTTCAGTTACACTGTATAGGGGGGTAACGAAAACCCTTAATTTTGCAATGTGATTTTTTTTTAGGCATTTGCTCCCCAAAGCTCTTTTTTAGTGAGCTGAGACTCTTGCAGAAACCACACTCTCCAACTTGGAAAACCTGCATTCTCAGCAGCTCCACTACTTTAAATAATACCCTTACATTAGCTCTTTCAGGAAGCTAGGGGACAGCTAGCTTCTCCAGCAGTAATGAGATGTGCAAGGCACAGATGGCATGCTGGAAACGACTAGAAGGACTGTAAGTGTGGAGCCTTTAGAATACACAGTTATCCAGGTACATACAGGCTCGTGTTTGAGTACTCTACAAGAAATACATGAGCACCATGTGAATTTGAGTAGCTCCGTCCAGCACTGCGAATTCCATTAGTTAGGAGCTTTATCTCCTGCTTTCAAAAATCTCTCATCTCTTACACGCACAATGGCTTTCTTGTCTCAAGTCACCTCACGTTAT
Organism: Peromyscus attwateri; assembly: GCA_902168425.1. Classification (NCBI taxonomy): domain Eukaryota; kingdom Metazoa; phylum Chordata; class Mammalia; order Rodentia; family Cricetidae; genus Peromyscus; species Peromyscus attwateri. The sequence goes on along the minus strand of CABHPP010088497.1, from coordinate 95,072 downwards.
GTATGCCGTTATCTAGCTAAGACCTCCCTTGCTCAAGTCTTCTCTCAGGACCTTATAAGAGCTCAAATCCATCTCTAGCTTTTCATTCGACATGTGGCATTTAGTTCTCAATGTCCTGGTTGGTTTCCAGCTTTCCTAATTTGTAGCCTCATCATTTTGTGATAATCTCAGTGATAACCTTCTGCATATAGGAAATATGATGCCTTTCTCTTAATTGTTTGTGATGAATAAAATGTGTAATACATGACATTATAGCCTTGTACATACACTCTAAATGGTCAATGACCGTTCATATTTGTTTGCTTTTATTTAAAGCAAAAACTTATATGACAACTATTCTAACATTTTTACTAAATGTCATTTTAATCTCACATAAAATTTTCACATTAGTATTAATATCTTAATTAAGAAATGAGAAAACTGAAAGAAGAAGATGTTGAAAATGTTCCCAAGTCTAAGTAGCTAGTTCGTGTGAGGTTAGGGCTGTAGTTCCAGCAAGTGTCCCTGTGTCTTTAGTCTTAACTGTACACTGTTATGGCAAGGTGCACAGGCTAACATATGGAAATGTGGCTTTTGTATATTGTTATAGTTGCTTTTCTCATCACTGTGACAAAATAACATGACACATGCAACTTAAAGGAGGAAAGGTTGATTCTGGCCCCAGTTACAGGTGATACAGTCCATCGTGACAGGGAAGACAGGGTAGCTGGTGTGGCTCCATCTGTAGTTCCAGGAGTCTGAGACAATAGCTAGCTCCTCATGTCCTCACGGCTCAGATCAATCAGGCTCACATCTCAGATCAGTCAGGTAGCAGAGACCTTGGGTTAGAACCAGAAGTAGATTTCCCTTTGAAGGCCTGACCCTAGCAACATACTTTTGTGATATAGCCCACCATCCCAAGGGACCCACAGCAAACCCAAACAGCACCACCACCACCTGTTGTCCAAATGTTCACATATCTGAGCCTGTCAGAGACATTTTGCATTCAAACTATAATGTGTGCTAATGTTATATCCTCATGAATTCCTCAAGCAATGGGAATATTTCCATTGTTCTATTGTATATTTGATCAACTGTTGTTGCTACTACCACTAACATCCAAGGACTATAGTAAGTGAACAGTAGATATGTTTTGGTTTTGGTTTTCCACTTAGGCACAGAACTCAGGAACATACTCAATTAGTCATAATGCAGACATAATTTGAACACCACTTGATGGAAAGATAATTCCAGTTAAGAACTCAAGATAAATGAAAATATTATACTTAAGGCAGAGTAATAGCGTGCAGTATTTAGACAATAGGAATAACGAGACTACTGAAAGATGCAAAACATGATAGACAAGGGGAGATCAAAACCATGGCTTGGTCACACTTGATTGGAAGATTATAGAAGGTCAGAAGGTGGAAACCTCATATTGTGAGAGGAAAAGAAAGAAGATAAATTCTAACCAATATGAGAAGTGAGAGAAGAAAGGGCGGCCCATGAGGGGAGCTTCTTCATGTTGAGAGCTCTTGAGTAGAATTAAGCAGACAGTTGGGTGCTTTTCTCTGATGTGGGCAATATAGTCAGATTCCATCACTACTGCCTCAATCTCTGGCTTTCAGATGCCTGTTAAAACCAAAAGATTTATCTATTTGACTCAAAAAGTGAATGAAATTTAGGCAATTATTTCCAGTGGTTCTGAGAAATTATAAATAAATGATTCAAGACTAAAATTTTGTTGATGACCTTTTAAATTGTCTAGTTCTGTGAGTTTTCCTACCAGTTTATTTGTTGTAGTTTCTGTGACCTCTTATTTCATCCTCAACATACTACCTTTTCTGATTCTTATCTGAAATGCTCTTGAACCCCATTCATACAGAGAAAAATTAATGAAAGCCATCCTTATAGTTCCTTTTATCTTCTCCTTCCTTCCTTGTGTCCATGGACCCCTGCTCTGGTTCTGAATTACAGACTTGGCTTCTGCCTCCACAAATAGAATGCATAAACTCACACAAATAAACCAGATGATGTGTTTGTTTGTTTGTTTGTTTGAGGACTGTCATCGACATGTCAGACTGTGCACCAAGCAACAGGCCCCTTCTAGATCACTAATTGTCCTCTACTCCTGTGGAATCTGCCTTCCAGAACGCACACAACTTCCTACTAAGTGCAGTGTGCCTCCTCCCCGTTTAATGCTGACCTAAAATTATGTAACATCAAAGGATCCTGGGAATTCGGGAGGGAAAGTTACATCATCCTTCTACCTTATCGTAAGAAGACTGGAACTTCCAACAGTGGGTGCTTCCTGTATGGGTACTAGGCTAGGTGCTATCATAGAAGATCTTGATTTCCTCCATCTTTTATCTCCAGTTTGTAATGAGAAAACAAGTCTGAGAGAACTATTGGACATTATTACTGGGTTAAACTTGTGTATCAGAATGCCTGAGGAAAAGAGAAGCTTAGTTCCTTTCTGTTCACAAGTGGAAGAACAAGAGAAAGCAAGGATTGTGAAATAGAGGCCATCTGTTTGGAGAGCCAATCCAACCAGGATGGTTTCTTTATGCCATTCCTATTCTCCATTCAGGTTACTGACACTCCTTTTTATTTTATTTTTTTGAAATGTTCATTAAACAAAGATCTTTTTGGTGCCTATTAAGAGATTATTTTTGTATCATTTATAACGTTTTACTATCACAGGGTATTTTGTCTCTCTCACACACCTACATATTCATTATGCTATATTTACAATTATTTAACACATTTAATTAAGAGCATTGTTTAAATTTTAGACAGACTTCTCCCCTTGTGGAATTTGGAAGTTGAAGGTAGCATTTAGCAAGTTTCCTTGTCAACGATAATAGTCGATTTTAGAACTCTCGGGGAGTAATTGAATTACCCACACAGTTCTGCTTTCTAAGAATGTGCAAAGGCTTGTCTTAAGAAAGCCAAAAAAACCTACTAGTGATGCTCCAGATGTCAACAGTAACAACAAAACACATCGCCCTTCAAGTCTCAGTTGGGAAGATGTTTATTCAGGGGGCAGAGAAAGCAGGGAAATGCTAGTGTTGTTTTCTTCTTCCTTTGGCCTCTGAAACTCTAGCATTGCAGCCTCTGCTCATTCCCAGAATTTTAAAAGGAAGTTTTTCAGTAAGATAGACCCTCCTCAACTATGGTACTTAGCACGTTTTAAGATAACACATCACATAAATTGTTAGATATTGGTTTGTGTGCTTACTTGTTACTAATCTCCCTTCATAGGAATAAATGCACCATGGTGTTAGGAGTTTTCTGTTCATTGCATGTCCCTGATGCCCAGATGGAAGTGCTAGAGTAGCTTTCCAAGAAAGGAATGAGAAACCCATTCCAGCTCATGGAAATTAGCCATCTTTCATATGGAGAGCATCCTTCCTTGCCAATTCCACTGTGCTCCCTCAGTTTGGGAGAGTCTGGAAGACCAAGAATTTCATTCTAATCACTTTTACTCTGACTTCTTTGTGGAATTAGCTATTAAGTCACTGAAATGAGGAGGGTAAAACTCATTTAACTTCTCATGCATTTTATTTAATGGATTGTATATTGGTGGAAGGATTAAGGCAACTCCACGTAGTTGAAAGGGAGATTTATTTTGTGGGGTAACTTACAAGTAAAAAGATAGGTTACAGGGTCCGGGAAAGGTGAAGTGCAGTCCAGCGGTGTTCTCTGGAGAACTCTGCTTGGTCTATATACAGCATCCAGGATCCAGGAACTAAGAGAGCTGGCACATCTGGATCTTGGGTCTTAAGGGCTCCTCTCTTGGCCCCGCCTCATAGATGTGACAGTTACCAGAAGCCTCAATGGGGGTAGTACTTCCAGGGCAAAGCTGGAACAGCTACCCACTACAATTATGACATATACTCAGAAAGAGGCAAAAATCCAACAATATTAAGTTTTCAAAAAGTTAATACACTTAGTACTTAGATCATAAAGAAAAGCATTACTAAAAGACTTACCAATGTCATCATGTCAACGTCAATGTAATAACTCAACAATGACCCTGTTCACACTTTTAATATTGTATATAGTTTTGCCTGGTTTTATTATTTTATTTTTGTTTGTTTAGCAATAAAATTTGTATTCCTTTGGGAGCTTCATGTTGGAATCAATTATGGGTAATAACCACTTTGGTCCTTTCCAGTCCTCCTGGAAGATGTCAACCAGATACACATCTCAATCCAGTCCCCATCATTTTCTCTTACACAATGTTTCCTATTTGCGAGGACTGAGGAATACTCTCCTCTAGCACCTTTCTCCAACTCCCTTAGAAAAAGGAAATGTCCTTTGAGAAACACCCGATGCCCCTGGATGCCAGCACTGCCATCTCCAGAACTGGAGGGAGGAGTTGCCCTTTAGATTAACCATTTCCTAATTTGTTCTTCATTTACTCCTGCAATAAAATATACCAGTTATTTGAACTCCCAGATTTCATGAAGGCCTACTTTTTCATAGTATATCACAAAATAGCAGTATTAAAGAAAACCAATATTTAAACTGCAAAATTTTGCTTTATAATTTTAGATTTATATTGGATTGGGCAACATTTTTTTAAACATATAACAAAATATAAAGATGGAATAAACACTATCACATCAAAGTTGGACAAGACAAACCAACAGAAGGAAAAGAGAGCAGGAGAAAGCACAAGAATCAGAGACCCACTTGTTTGGACATTTGAGAATCCCATAAAAATGCTAAATTGGAAGCCAAATGCAGACGACATGGGGCTGACCCATACAGTTCCTGTGGTTTGGTTATCACTGTGATTGTGGCCTTGTGAAATGTATTAGGAAATGTTCCTTCTGTTTCTATTATTGGAATAATTTGAGGAATATTGGCATTAACTCTTCTTTGAAAGTCTAGTCAAACTCTATGCTAAAACCATTTGGCCCTGGTCTTTTTTGGTTGGGAGCTTTTAATGATTTCCTCTATTTCACTAAGGGTTATAAGTCTGTTTAAATTGATTACCTAATCTTGACTCAACTTTGGTGAGTTGTGCCTATTGAGAAAATTATCAATTTCTTTCAGATTTTCCAATTTGGTAGAGTATAGGTTTTTAAAGTATGTCTTTGTGGTTCTCTGCATTTCCTTGGCATCTATTGCTATGTCCCCCTTTCCACTTCTGATTTGTTAATTTGGCTATTCTCTGTTTGCCTTACAGTTAATTTGGATAAGGGTTTTCGATTTCATTGATTTTTCTCCATGCACCAACTATTTGTTTCATTGATGGTTTTCATTTGTTTGTTTATTTCTATTTTATTAGTTTCAGCCCCGAGTCTGATTATTTCTTTATGTCTACTCCATTTGGGGGAGGTATCTTCCTTGTTTTTCTAGAGCCTTCAGGTGTGCTGTTAAGTTACTAATATGAGATCTCTTTAATTTTTGTATGTTAGCACTTGGTGCTATGAACCTGCATTCTAGAACCACCTTCATTGTGCCCCATAAGTTTGGGTACATTGTGTATTTATTTTCATCCACTTGTCGAAAGTCTTTACTTTCTTTATTCCTGTCTTCATCTATTTGTCATTCAGTAGAGAGTTGATCAGTCTCCATGTGTTTGTAAGGTTTCTATTTTTTCTGTTGTTGTTGATACTCAGCTTTAATCTCGGTCTTTTTCCCTTGTAGCTTTTTAATATTCTTCTTGTTCTGTACATTTAGTGCTTTAATTATTATGTACTGAGGGGAAGTTCTTTTTTGGTCTAGTCTATTTGGTTTTCTCTATGCTTCTTATACTTTGATAAGTATCTTCTTATTTAGTTTAGGGAAATTTTCTTCTATGACTTCGTTGAAAATATTTACTTTGCCTTTGAAGAAATCTGGGAGTTTCTTTTCTTTCCTCTATTCCTATTATTCTTAGATTTGGTCTTTTCATAGTGTCTCAGATTTCCTGGATATTTTGTGCCAGAAATTTATTTATTTATGTATTTATTTATGTATTTATTTATTTATTTATTTATTTATTTATTTATTTATTTACATTGAACATTTTCTTTGACTGAGGTATCCATTTCTCTTAGTGAGTCTTCAGTGCCTGAGATTCTCTCTTCCATCTCTTGTATTCTATTGGTCTGTCTCCGTGGTTCCTGTTCAAGTTCTTAAATTTTTCATTTCCAAATTTGCTTCAGTTTGGGTTTTTTTTTTTTTTTTTTTTTTTTTTTTTTGGTTTTTCGAGACAGGGTTTCTCTGTGTAGCTTTGCGCCTTTCCTGGAACTCACTTGGTAGCCCAGGCTGGCCTCGAACTCACAGAGATCCGCCTGCCTCTGCCTCCCGAGTGCTGGGATTAAAGGCGTGCGCCACCAACGCCCGGCGGGTTTTTTTTTTTTTTTTTTATTGATCTTATTTTCACTTCCAGGTCTTGAAGTGTTTTGTTCATTTCTTCTACTCTTTGTCTGTGTTTTCATAGGTTTCTTTAAGGGTTTTATTCATTTCCTTTTTAAGGACCTCTGTCATCTTCCTAAAGGCTGTTTTAAGACACTTTTCTTGTGCTTCATCTGTGTTGGCTTATTCAGGGCCTGCCATGGTGGGGTTTCTGGACTCTAGTGGAGATGTATTGTCCTGGCTGTTATTGATTGTGTTTGTACACTGGCATCTAGGCATCTGGGATTGGGAAGATTGCAGTTCCAGGTGCTAATATCTGGCTTGTCTTTGTTGGGTGGGTGTTTTGTTCTTTGGTTTCTGTTTCCTCTCTGGTTCTTGGGAGAGTGTGGTGGCTGTGTGTTGCTAGGTAGGGAATTCTTCTGTGGTACTGAAAGGTTGACCACTACAGGTTCCAGGTAAAATGTTTCTGGGTATTGGGAGCCAACTCTGAGAATGGGGATGGGGCTGCAGATAGTGGCTGAGGGAATTCCCAGGAGGAAGGGAAGCAAGATGTTCCACCAGGATCTGCTTAATTAGTCCCCTGGGAATGGGGTCAGAGAAGAGGAGAGGCCACGACAGAAGGTCTTGCTGTAGAGCTAGGGATGAAACTGAGGGACTGGACTTTGAGGAAGTTATGAAGATCTGCAGTTAGCCTGCTTGCTTCCCTGCTCAGAATGGCCTGAGTTAGCTGAGAGTGCCTGCTGGAGTTGGGAGCTGGGATAAAGCACTGAGGGGAGGGGAAGATCTTTGGGATCCCCAGGAGATGGGTGTAGGGGGGAGGAAGACTGCAGCAGGTGTTCTGTTGCAGAGCTGGTTATGAGACTGGGGTGGAGGGTTGGATATGGAGGAGAAGGAGAAGTGAAGACCTGCAGTCAGCCTACCTGCTTCCGGGGTCTGAGTGCATTTTGTCTGTTTTTTGGATCTTACATAAATAGAATCTTACAATAGCCACACATCTCTGTTTCCATTGTTATGTAAAATTTCATTTTGTCATTGACACACTCCAATAGCTCTTTCAGTTTCTCTGTATTATAAATATTACTGGTATAAATATTCTCAGAATGACTTCTAGTTAACATATGAAGATACATACCTTGGGCCCTAGGAGACATGGATAGACATTTTTTCCAATGTGCTCTTGACCAAATGTCCTGCCACTGAGACATGAGACTTCCAGATACTATTCATCTCCATGGTTCCAAGGATTTTACATTTTAGCCACTGTCCTGACTGTGTTCTGAATGCAATATGGTTTCATTCTGTATGTCCCAGGAATGATGCTGTTGAACATATATATTTGTCACTGAGTTGGGTAAAATATTTTCAAGCATATTAAAATAACACAGGTGATATGAAAATGAAATAATAATCCTATCAGTGATAATGAACTGACTGAAATTTATTATGCAGCTTTCATTAATGAACACATTCCTCTTTAAGATTTTTTGTTCTAGTACATTGAATTCAGTAGATGTTTACTGATGGCAGATTATGAATAAGCCCTTTCACTGTGTGGCATGAAGCTACTGTGGCCTATGTCATCAGAAGCCACCTTTAAGCTAGATCCCCAGTGCTGAGCAGGGTCTGAAAGTGGGGCATTAAGTAGAAGCCAGGGTTCTGGAAACCCTAAATAAATGATGACATTTTTTTTTTTTTTTTGGAAATTACAAGTTTTTAAGTGTGATAATCATAAATAGTGAGGGCAACTGCCAGACTTCTATAGGGAACTAAATATATTTTTAAGTGGCACATTTGTTTTCAGAAATACCAAGGCCCAATCATAAACTGGGCTTAAGTCCTAATCATATTAACTGTGTACCTTAAAATATTTGAATGTTTGAATTTAATTCATCATTTGCCAGTAATCTCTACAACCCCAAAATGTACCCCAAAATGTACATGAGTGCAAAAACTATTTTGTGATAGCCTTTGACTTTTCACATTAAGCCTTGTCTCTTCTTGAAAATGTAGAAGTGAGGCAAATGTTTATTGTTCTGGGCATAAGAAGAAACGGTGTGAATGCTATAATTTTTATCGTTAACATACTGTTGCAGATTAAGCTAAAAAACACTAATAGAGTTGAGATGGGTCAATAGATAATGCCCTCACCATGCAAGTATGAGGACCAGAGTACAGATCTCAAAACTCTCATAAAATCCAAATGAGGGATGGAGACTGGCCTGGAATTCCAAAACATGAAAGGGAACCCCAGGGCAAGCTGGAAAAGGAGAACAACTGAGCCTATGGGCTCCGTGCTCAGCAAGACGTCCTGCCCCAGTAAATGGACCAGAGGACAATCAAGAAGATACTGATGTCAGCCTGCCTTAGAGTTGCACATGGGCATATATGTACCAACACACACCTGCACGCGTGTGCACACACACGCGCGCACACACACACACACACATACACACACACATACACACACACACACACACACACGCACACACACACACGCACATATACCAGACACATGAAGAAGGAAGAAAAGGGATTAATATAAATGATTAAATATAATCATTTCATTATATTTTGCTGAGTTGCAATTACTTATTTTAACAAAATTTTACTAGAGCACATTTACTCCTTTTAGACGTAAATGCAATTGATCAAATGCAGGTTTGAGACAGTGTGTTGCTACTTACTCTAAACAGGCCTTAATCTTAGTATCCTTCTGCCTTAGCTTCTGAGATTCCAGATCTGAGTGTGGCTATCAGTACTGAATCAAATGCATTACTTTCATCTGACTATCACATGTTGGTTTGCTATTACTAAAATAATAGAAGTTCTACATCACATTATGTTTTGATACGTCTTAATGAGCCTTTCTAAATGGTTAGGCAGAAGATTTTTTTTTCCAGGTAGTTTAAAACCTGTTTAAATTATTTTTAAAATGTTAGAGGGAAGTTTTCTAACTCCTAAATAGATCAGGTTCTAAATTAAGGCCAAATGTAACTCTGCTGCTAAAAATAAAAGGTCATGATGGAGATAAACATGCAACCATCAATCTTGAGTCAGTACTCACCGTGTATGGTGTTCTTCTTCCGTAGGTTGAAGAAAAAGTCCCAGTCTGTGGATATTACTGCTCCAGGGTTCAACCCTTTGGGGGGTGCAGGGAAGCAAGCACCCCAAGCCAGCAAGGCCCCTGCACCCAAGGCTCCCATCATCGAAGAAGAGGAGAACAACTCAGCAAACACCCAGAAGCACCCTCCCAGGAAGAGTGAGCTGAAGAGGTTCTACACCATCGGTGAGTGCAGGTTCTTTATAGTAAGTGAGCTAGCGCCACTTGGACAGCTCGACGGATGGATGCAGGATCTGCATCGTTAAATGATGCCTCATTGCGTAATCGTGTGTCTTTCTGATGGCTTATGTGGACACTTTCTTACATGATCTAAACAAGAATATGGAAGAGGGAAAACTCCTAAGACCTTTAGCAAAGTTAGGTAAGAAAATGAGCTCAGTGGCCATCTGTATCCAAACAGAAGTATCTTGTTTCAACGTTTTACTTTATGTGTTACTATTTTCATTTTAGCTATCCTCAGCCCACACTGTTCTTGTAGTTTGCTTTTGTGCCTTTCATTTTCCCTTTGGGCTTCTAAGTCTCTGGCCCGGTTCTGTCAGGTTGTAAAATCGGTGGCTGAAGACAGCCTAGAGTTAAGCCATTAAGAAGGGAGGAAGTTACTGTGTTGTGGGGAATAACAAGTTACACTGGAGGACTGTTTTTACTTCTTACACTGCAAACTTTGGAGAGATGGAGTTCAGGAGTAATCATATAGAAAGTAGTAGGCTGTGAACAAGGTTTTGATGGTGGTATGCTCCAATGTCCCTGAACAGAATAGTATACAGTAATTTTGAATTTTGCTGGAGACCGTCACATGACGGGACTAAGTAAGTTGAGCTGAAAACTTCTGTATACCTGTATTTCCAGCAAGTCTTTGAGCAAATGATTTTTCAACAATAACCATTGTCAGCATTTCAGGTGTATTTGAGACAAAAGTTTCATACAGGCTTCATGGCAGTTATGATAAGTTGGAGAGATAATGTAGGAAGTGGCTGTTGGGTCCTCCATTTGGAAGAATTTGGTCATTATTGAGTCTGCATAGCAGGAACTGGGGCTCTAGTTCATCCAAATGCTATTAAAGAAGTTGAATATTTCTGGCATCTGAAACCCCACAACCCCAGTATGAAGTGTTTGCCTGAAGATGATAATATTTTTCTCAGGTATTTTGGACATTATAGCTATACATTACAACCAGGAAAGTAGGTTTCTAGTTCTAAAATCCAGGGCGAGTTCTGGTTTCCCTTCAGTTATTGCTTCCTTCAAGCTTGGCATGCCTCGTGTGGGCTTGAAATGCTGGGTGCTGTTTCCCCTGGCTCCCACTTCATGGTGTCTTCCTGTTTTCTCGCTCTGCTCTGATTAAGGTTTCCAAGGCTTGTTTTTTTTTTTTTTTTTTTTTGTTTGTTTTGTTTTTTTTTTTAACAGTTAGCAAACACGGTATTCTTGTGGGTATCTATCACCAGATACTTTTGATTGATGTGAGAGACAGTGCCGACAGGTGCATATTTCTACTTTCAAAACTTACGTTAGCATAGTTCAAAAAAATCTATCAACCCCAAGGGCCCATAAGGTTTCTGTCACCGCCTCTTTTCCAGGATCCTTGCCCCTGCCCTTCATCACACATACAGCCTTCTACACTTTTCTGATTGATGAAGTGATTCACAAGCGGGAGTGTTTTGCCCTCAGGAAATAAAACTCAACATTTCTTCTGAAGAAGACAGTGAGGGAGAGGTACTAATCAGCTTGACCATGGTGAATAAAAAGCCAAGACTATGAAAAACAGAAGTCTAAAAGTTGAATTTAAATGCAGAAAATAAGCTGTGGATTATTTATTTCTTGTGCAGGCCTGTTTGTGTACATATTTATTGGGTACACTTACTTGTGTATGCACATGCTTGTGCGTGTGTGTTTTGGGTGCATTTACCTGTGTGTATGTACATGGAAATCCAGAAGTTGACATCTGACATCTAGTATCTTCCTTTACTGTTCACTTTTTGCAACAGGGTCTCAGCAAGACTGACTGGTCAGCAATTCCCTAGGACCTGCTTATCTCTACCCCACTGGGCACTGGTGTTACAGGCCTGTGCTGCCACATCTGGTTTTTATGTAGGTGCTGGGGATCTGAACCCCCGGGTTGCACTGCAGACATGCCACACACACCCCAGCCATCTCCCCAGCCTCATAGCAAATTCTGATAAAAGAATTTGCAAAGGTTTGACTCATTGCCAGTATTAATGATGTGTACTTACTGCATTAAAGGGTTTGTTTGAATCCTTAAATTTACTGTGCCTGTATTACCTCTTCTAATTTGGCCCTCAAAACATTTTTTTAGGCTAAAATATATCAACTATGTAACTGAAAGTTCTTTTGGTAAAACAAGTCTATTTCAGTATCCCTTCATAAAAATACCGTTAATACAAAACAACAGCATTTTACAATTCCATGTGTACTATGACTCTGTACAGGAACAGAACAGAAAGCATGAATATATATTTAAAGGGGATTTATTAGAGTGGCTTACAGCTCCGGTCCAGCTAGTCCAACAGGGGCTGTCTTACTGACAGAAAGTCCAGGAATCCTGAAGTTGTTCGGTCTACAAGTCTGGGTGTCTCAGCTGGTCTTCAGTATACTCCAGAATCCCAAAGAACTAGGCTCTCATGCCAGTGAAGAATGGACTTGCCAGCGTGAGTGAGGGCAAGTAGGCAAATAACGAAGTTTCCTTCTTCCATGCTCTCTATATAGGCTGCCACCAGGAGGTGTGGCCAGATTTAAGGTGGATCGTTCTACCTCAAAAAAAAATTAAGATTTAGGATGGGTCTTCCCATCTCTAATGATTCCATCAAGAAAAATCCCTCACAGGCGTATGCAGCCACTTGGATTTTAGTTAATTCTAGATGTTGTCCACCATGAATAGCTATAGCACCATGTATTAGTAATTTCATATTCCAGAATAAATTAAGCGCCTATATCCTGTCTCAAGTGATCCTCAGAAAAACTCTGTCTTTACAGATGAGGAATAGTGTCTAAAGGAAGTGGAAGAAGAAGCCACGAGCATAGATGGCAGCCTCTGCAAACAAAATTCACTTGATATTTTAGCACTTAAGAGTTAAATTTGTCACTGGACAGGGAGGCAGCCAGTCTTCACAGCGGTGGACAAGAGATTTCTATGGATGACACAGTGCAGTGACAGTTTAGGAGGTGTCCTAAGTAATCTCATGGAAAGAAACTGCACCAATCAACCTGTACACAGGCCGACCTGCCCTTTGGAAGATGTCCTTCAGTCTCTCAATTCAGGTTTGCACAACTGAAAATCCCAGGGATCCCTCTGGTGGTACAGTGCAGTACTACAACCAAGTTGATTCTGTGGTACTCCACAAATGTTATAGTCACTGTATTTAAGTCAAACTAGACTCTTCCTTCAACAAGAGCTAGAACTATTTGAAAAGCCTCTTTAGGTTAACGAAAGGTGGAAGTAACTCCTCTAGAAATTTATTTTTGACCTCAGTCATCCTTTACAAGCTTCTGTGTGGCATCCATGTCCTACGCGAGAACCTTAAGAAATAGAATGTGTCCTCTGTGTATGTGGGCCTGGCCTGCCTTATGTCTTAATTAGTCCTAATAAAAGATATTCATTAAAAGTAACATTGTATCAAAAATTGGTAAACTCACTTTTTATGGAATAATCATTCTTTGAATAGGTATAATTAAAATTCACTTATTTAAAATAAGTAGGGAGAAAGCTACCCTCTGTCTATATGAAACACCTGAATCTTCATTTGAACTTTTAAAAAAGTACAAAGAAGTCACTAGCTCACTACTGTGTCTCATGCAAGAGCTTTTTCTGTCGGCCTTTGTCACCAAGGGTAATCCTGAACAACATGATTTGACTTTTTCATCTGAGTTCAACAAAAGGAGGGTCTCTGCATTTTTAGCTTGGGGTTTAGGGGTTAAGTCCACGTGGCACAGCTGGGTTTTATTCAGGGTAAGGCAAGGCTGAAATAAGCGTGTTGGCTAGGTTGAGGGCTCACGTGGTTTTGATTAGGGAAAGAGATGCCTTTAAGAACCTTCCTGATGGTGGGATTCAAATCCATCTCTGGTCCCACTTCCCTTTCTGGTTGCCAGTCAGGGCACACTCTTGGATCCGAGAAGCCACTTGCCTCCTTTGCCATGTAAACCGTCCTGTCCCTAATCAGGTCATTCAGTGTCTGATTCTCTGGAACCCCTGACTTCCTCTTACACAGCCAATCCAGAACGTTCTCTGTTCTTAAAGGACACATGAAATTAGTCAAGCCTACCAATGTTCCATAACCTCACTATAAAAAGACTAAGTTATCACAGTCACAGTGCTGAGCACCATGCAGGTGGGATTCCAGGGGGATGGGGATCTGGAGACCCACCTGTCTGACAAATTTTACTCATCTCTAGTGAATACACACTGAAATACCAACACAGCTCAAGAAAAATTCCCTGATAATACTTCCTTTGATATCCTTTTTGATGTATTTATTCCATTCCACTTTGTTTTTTTAAATATAATTGCAGCTCACTAAATTGATTCCATAATCTGTTAATGACCTATTTGTGTCGCAACATTTAGGAAAAAAAAGCCACTGGACTACTTAGAAAACCTCCTCCGATGCCTAAATCTATTCTTTTTTAAAAATAGAATTGTTAATTAGAACTAGACTAATAAGAAAAGCATTACCTTAGTGGATTAGCTTTGATAGATAAACACATGAAAAAATAGGAGAATTTTTTCCTGTTTCAAATTTTGTGTTCAACAGTATACTGTAGATTTTTCTTTAGGCCACCAGCTCACAATAAAACAACATGGAAACTTATTATTAATTATGAAAGTTCGGCCTATGGCATATGCTTGTTCCACTAGCTCTTATAACTGAAATTAACCCATTTCTATTTATCTATGTGTTGCCACGTGAATCATGTCTTTTACCCCTCCTCCTGCATGCCTTGCTCTCTCTCTGCATCTGGCAGACGACTCTGCCTTCCTTCTTCCCAGAGCTCTCTCTGTCCAGAAGTCCCTGCTGTACCTCCTGCCTAGCTATTGGATGTTTAGCTTTTTAATTAAACCGATCACAGTGACACATCTTCACACGGTATAAAGGAATATTCCACAATATACCAAAGGTTACCAGTTTATATTTAACACTTGCATCCTTTGAAACCATAGCCTCCACGTAGAGAATGTGGAACAAACTGTAGGCTCAGTTGTAATTCTCCATTCTTTCTACTACTCTCTATTCAGAGAATTATATGTACAGACTTCTGAAATATTTTCAGATTTGGCATAAAGGTAGTGAAGAGAGCTATGCATACCAAATCCAAAAATGAATTATCATTCCCTCTAGGGCTCAGATAACTCTGTGATGTATTTTGTTCCTTGGGGATAGAGAGCTAGAACTCATACATTATTACCAGCTTCTGTGGACATTGCTTTAAAGGGCTAGTACCTTTTCCACATTCGGAATATTAAGTCACAGTCAGGAATCAGGGCAGCTCTTGGATGGATATGTCTGCTCTCAGTCGGTCAGGGAGACACAGCACTGACGGCTCCCCATCAGTACCTGCTATGTGGACTGCATAAGAGACACTTCCCAGAACGGAGCAAGAGCAAGAACCAGCCCTGCTTTGTCCTGCGTCACTCTGGTCATCTGTGGATGTGCCAAAGGCGGGGCTGGTTTCAGGCACAGTGGAGAGTAGAGTGCAAGAATCCCTTCGAGGTCCTGCTGAGGAAGAATGAACTAGTAACTGGGCAGAAGTGGACAGAAGAGGAGACTGGCTTACAGAGCTGTGAAGCGGTGAAGATGGAGAAGTCACATCCGCTTGCAAAGACATTACAAACAAACTCCTCTCTACCACCACTCACCCTTTTGGCATCCATGATTACCAGTTGCTCTTACCTTCTTGTTTTGCCATATCTGCCTCTATACCAGGCCTCAGTCCCTATGAGAAGAGAGTGTACAGCACATCTTTGAGGGCTAAGTCAATGTTGGGGGGTGCCAGGGGAGGTAGGAAAAGGTTTCCATGTGACTCTTACTATTCTCAATAGAGAGGAAGCAGTGGTAATCTGTTAATAATACTGCTTATTGAAGAGCTTGGGAAGTGTATGGCATTAAAAGACAAGGACTCCTGCCTCAGAGAGGCCTATGTGAGATGATGCAAGCTTTAGACTCATATACATAACCAGGGGAGCACAGTCCTCTACTGCTGCTTATGCTTATACTACCTGCAACCTCACAGAGTAGGGAAAAAAAACCATAGACCGCAGCTCCTATGTCTAGCCAGAAGACCCCTTGGCTGACACATGTTGGAGCTGGGCATCTTCATCTGAGAACCTGTCCTTCCAGCTTCACCTTGCCATGTAGGACAGGCAGCCTACCCACCCATCATCTGTTTCTTCTCATGGATCAGCCATTGTCTTCTTAGTTCATCTCACTCTAACACCTCATCCTGGTTAGATACCACCTATGACCAACCAATGTTCTGTGCATTCAGCCTTTCCAGGTGTAGTAAGAGAAATTAATTCTGGGTTTATCTGGGGAATCCATATAAAGCTCAAAGCTTTCTATTTATGTCTATTTACTTATGAATCAATTCATTTATTAATTCATTAAGAATTTACTGAATGCCTGGTATACTGAGCCATAACCAAAGTGTTGGGAATATACAAGTAAACAAGGCCAAATTCACTCACTGCCACGTGCTCTTATTCTAGCAAGGCAGACGAGCAATGAAGCTAGGATCAGATCTTAACACATAGGCAGGAGACAATAGTTGTTTTAAAAAATAAGGCAGGTTAATGGAGAAAAGTGATAGGTTATTCATAAAAATGTGTTTAAATATTATGTAATTGTTATGAACAATCTAGAAGATGCATTATCTCAGCTCTCATTGAGAAATCACTTAGGCTTCTTTCAATTACTGGGCACTGGGTGTATTAATAATGGATTTTTCTAGCAGTTGTTCTTTTATTTTCTTTTCAATAGAATTAATTTATAAAAAAGATTAATGGAATTAATATGCTTGCAGCATGAAAAAAAAAGATTGAATATCAATTAAAGGACCTACAAGCTCCCAGTATTGTTTTCAGGGAAAGAATATAACAGATTCCAGAATGTGATATAGAGGTTTTTTTCCTCCAAATATAGTTGTTGTCCGTTTAGAGTAGTATAGATGTCACCTTGCCTCTGTAGAAAGGCAACAAGATTAGCAAACGTCAAGGTGATTTGATCACTTGACAGCTGAATGTGGCCCTTTAGTGGGTTTTGTTTCTTTGTTTTGTTTTGTTTTTCTGCTCACAAAAGTAGTCAAATTAGTGAAGAGAAACTTGACCTCCCAAATCTGTGTTTAAGTTTGAGCTCCTCACTCCCCCTAGCTAAATGACAATAAATAGGGTAGTTAGGATCTCAAAACTTAGTGTCTTCAATTAGAAAAGGAAATAAATCTGATACGGCTGAAAGGGTTGTTTTGAGGTTTAAATGAAGTATTCTCTATGATATGCTTATAATAGTGCCTAGAACTTACACGTTCTCAGTAAATGCTAGTGAACTTGTCACATGCATTACAGGTGTAGCACAAGGGAGGGGCCAGGGCCCTGCCCTCATGAAACAAGCTTCCTATTTTGATCTAGGCAGATTTTGTCCCCTTTCCCCTGTTGAAAATCTTGCAGTGTCTCTCATTCCTAACGAGATGAGGTTGATAACTCTACAGAATTTTCATGTCCGGGCTCTACCCGCTTTGCATCTTCACTACAGATCTCAGTCCTGCAGCCCAGACACGACAAGTCCTTTCGAGTATCGTATCTCCAAACTGCCAGCATGTTCTATGTGTTGTGGGCCTTCTGTTTAATTCCTCCAGCTAGCAGTCTACTCTCCTCTCCTCTTTGAGGATTTAGCCTAAACTTTCCATGTATCTGACTTACTTTCTGCAGGGCTGATTAACATGAGCAGGTTTGAAAGAATTTAACAGACTTTGTCAGTATGTGAAGCATCAACTATTCTTTTGATGCACTAAATGACTATGATCCTTCTACAAGGGAAATAAACTATACCATCTCCACTATATTCTGTGGCATTCTCCAGGGTTACATCCTTAAGAGTTGAATAGCTGATTCATGATCATAGAAGTGTATGCAATATGAGGGAAGAATCTGGGTAGACTGTCCAGTGGTAAACAGCCCACTTTTGACATGTTTTCAGATGAAGCTCTAGTCTCAAAAATAAAAATAAAATTGTATAATTGACAGAGATGCATTGGGTAGTTTCTCAAGTGCTGGTCCTGACCACTGAAGCTCAAACAGATGCATTTAAAACAACACTAGCAGGCTGGGGAGGTGGCTCAGTTTGTAAAGTGATTATTGTGCTGCATACATAAGGACCTCAGCTCTCCAGCACCCATGTGAAAAGCAAAGCAAGGTGTAACTCCAGTGCTGGGGAAGCAAAGACCGAGGGTCCTCGGGGGTCACCTCCCAGCCAATCTATCCGAATTGTTAAGCTCTGGGTCCCAAAAAAGACTCTGTCTCAAGAAACCAAAAAACCAAACCAAAACAAAACAAGGCAAATGGCTTCTAGGGAATGGTATCTGAGGTTAACCTCTGACCCACACACACATCTGTGTGTGTGTACCCACGATATTATATACCAGCATATACACAAACATATACACATGAATGTTTATCTCCCTCTCCATCTCACTCCTTCTGCTTTTCTTTTCTTCTGCTCCTCCCTCTTCCCTTGCCTTCATCGTCCATGTTAAAATGAGGTGGCATTTGTGAAGTCATGACTTACTGATTGAGTAGATGATATTTTATAATGCTATTTCTTCTCTTCTGCCTCATTTGCCAACTGTCAAGTCAGGAAATGATCCCTAAAATATCCTGTTTTGGATTTTAACAATTTGTGAAAGCGTAAAGTCTCAAATCTTGTTCTCTTCCCTGCCTTCAGGTTAGAATACCTTCAACAGTCCCAACATAACGAAGGACAGTCAAATGCACATATGGAACTCACTCTCCCTAACCAGTTTATACTCAGAAAAGAGACTGCAGAATTAGGGGCTCCTGGGAGTTCTTCTCAGTGGTTGGCAAAAATTAAAGCAGTAATAACTAGCTTGGAAACCCTAAAAGAAGAACATCAAGGCACATATTTATCTGCTTTTTAATTGCAGTATTTCAGACATTTAAACATACCATCCCATTCTTGGGTATGCTTCTGATTTTGAAGCCAGACATTTTAATTATAAGAACATTAAAGATCAACTCTAATAAGAAAATACTGTAACAGGAGGTTTTTTTTAAAAAAGAAAGAAAAACATTTATGTTGCTGGGGGTGATACATACTGCAGACTAAAAATAGATCACCAGTGAGCTGGAACTTTGTCTCCAGGCAAGAAGATTCTTCATGGAAGGGCTCGAAGTCCCCGTGATGTAGTCAGCGGAACCATCTTGGCAGACAGGTCACTATCCTGGAGCACAGAAACTAAAACAGATAACCGCTCTGAGAGTTCCAATTAAATTATGTTGCTGAGAAAAATGACTTTGTTTTGAGTTGAAGTTGGTTCTGACAGTTTGATGACTTCTTGTGTTTTATGGGTCACAGGAATGTTAGAGGAAATTTTCATGACGGAAGTTATTTGTCATCCATGGAAGGCAGAATTCCCAGAAAGGATCTGAGCTTTTCATAAATTTCAGAGAGTATTCATATGTAAAAGTACACAGGTCAAATTTTTAAGCTGGTGAACTTCATGTTATAATGGCTCTAAGCACTGTTTTGTTATTGTTCATTTATAGAACACACAGGCCTGAGGATCAATATAGGTTTAGGAGCGCTTAAGTCAATGTGTGTCTGTGCTGAGGCAGTAAAGTAGCCTGGGAGGACACTGAGAATGGATACCAGGGATCCACAGGGATCTATTAGGGAAAAGCTTTCTTTCTGGTCAGAATAGAATCTACCTCTGGCCTTGGGTAAAGTTAGGATATTCCTATCTGCTCTGAAGATTAGAATATTGCACACTAGTGTTTGCTCCCTCAGAGTTAACCCAGCTGTGTTTGTCAGTCATCTGGCCCAGAGACCATCCCTCAGGAAGGCAGATTTACCTAGAGCCGTATTAATGAAGTGGGAAGAGTAGCTATTTCCTAAATGGGGTAATACGCTTTTCCTTCCCAGAAACTCTACCCGTAGTCCAGCCCCTGGCAGCGCTTTAGCCCTGGACCACCATGGCCTGCCTGCTCTTCTGAATTCTTGTTCTTTTTCTTCTTTCTATCTCCTTTTCCTTTTGACTGCAGTCTAGGCCTGTTTCCCTGGACACTCTGGGCTTTCTCTCTGTGTTTCTCTAGAGTGAACTCCCTTCCATCATGCAGCGACTTGTGTGCTATACAGCTGCTTGCCGACTCCCATGACCTGTTCGCTGAATCTCTAATAAAACGGTCCTTAAGCTTCCTTCCCCGGCCATTTCTAAACTCTATTATTAGTGAGATTACAGAACCAAAGAGGGGACCCTGATTTCCCTGGTAATAGGGGGAGCACTTGATTGGGCTTCTAAGTAATTTTTATTTAGCCTGCTTAAAATTCACTTTAAATCCCGAAGTCAAAGAAAAATCACCAGGATACCTTTAAACTCTAGAATAAATATGAAAGCTTTACTTCTTTCAAGGGAAATCAGATTTTAAAAAAAAAACTAAACTAAACATATATGTAACTTGAAAACTAATCTTTACTGAGTAGCAGAAAGTATACTAAAAAGAATGAAAACTGTTGATTTGATATCTGCAGATTGGTACTGCTTATGGCTCCCCGTGTCAGCCTGCCAACTCTGATTTCATGTGGCTAGCACCACGTTTTGTCAATTTGCTTTTTTCATTTTTGCCTGAATTCTATTATTGTTCTCTGTCAGAAGCAATCAAGTTAGGATCAGGAAACACAGCTTAATCATAACTGTGATAAATGGATTAAAGAATGTCAATAACCCTGAGGTTTCTGTCAGCAAATTGTAGTGGTTTTGTATCTGAGTTGGAGCATAATAGTCTTATCACTTATTAAAAACAAATTATACCTGTCAACCTATGTAATGATTTCTAACTGCCTAATTAAGCCTATGTTAGTTTAAATTATAGAATAATTAAAAAGACATTGTTCATGGTTGAAAAATAATCATGATTATGTTTGAAATTTGCCAAGTCCCTATTGAAGTAAGTGTTTCAACACTGTCAGCCATCAAAATGTGTCCATTCTACCCACATGAATGTTCTTTTTCACTGAACTATGGCTACAGAAGAAAATGATGGACTAGTAAGAAAAGCTTATTAGTCTCAACATTTAAGAATAGAATTCATGGTAATTTAGGGCAGTGAGATATTTCCAAATTTTCCTAGTATGTCTGTTTGTAATGGTTTTAAAGGTCAACGTGATAGAGACTTTGAATGAAGAATTATCTAGATCAGGTGGGGCTGTGGGCATGTCTTTGGGGGATTGTCTTGATTGCATTAATTGAGGTGAGATGAATTTACCATTTGGATTAGTACCGTTTCCTGAATTTGAGTCCTGGTCTGTATATGTGTAGTGAGGGGACTGAGCACAACAAGCCATGTGCATTCTTTTCTCTCTTTTCCTGACTGTGGATATGATGCTGTGGATATGATGTGACTAGCTGTTTCAAGTTCCTGCCCTGACTTCCGTGCGATAATGGACTGTAACCTGGAATTGTAACCTGAATGATGCCTTTCTCCCCTGAGTTTCCTTTTGTCAGGGTATTTTATCACAATGACAGGAAACAAAATTAGCCCACCAGTTTTTAAAGAGTATAAATATAAAGGAATTTTAAGGTATTGTATACATTCTAAAATAAAACTATGGACATTCCTGTCTTAGTAACTTTTCTATTACTGTGAAGAGACACCACGCCCAAGGCAACTCCTATAAAAGAAAAGTGCTTTATTGGAAGCTTGCTTACAGTTTCAGATGGTTAGTCCATGGTCATCATGGCAGGAAGCAGACAGAAATGGTGCTAGAGCAGTCGCTGGGAGCTTTACATTCTGATCTGCAGGCAGCAGGCAGAGAAAGAAAGAGACACTAGGCCTGGCATAGGCTCCTGAAACTTCAGAGCCCACCCCACCCCCACCACCTCACCCACCCCCACCCCTTCTCCCCACCCCACCCCCACAATATACTTTCTTCCGCAATGCCACACCCATTTCAACAAGGCCATGCCTCCTAATCCTTCCCAAACAATTCCACTAAGTGGGACCAGACATTAAACTATGAGCCTTTGAGGGCCATTCTCACTCAAACCACCACAGTTTCCTTTAAAAAAAATATTTTCTTCCCAGTTCATATCTAAAGATATTTCATTACATGTAAAAATACCTTAGTATTTATGTTCCTCAATGAAATTTTTTATCATGTTTATAATTATAATCTATAATATGACATAAGAAAATAGAAAACCTAGTACATTTGGGGAGAAAAAGAGTTCTACTACTATTTCCTCCAACATTTTTAAAAGTGTTTTTATTATTATTATTATTATTATTATTATTATTATTATATGTGAGTGTGGGCTCAGAAGACAGCTTTCTTGATCTTGCTCTCTCTTTCCACCATGGGTTCTGAGAACTGAACTCAGGTCCCCAGGTTTGGAAGACAAGTGCTTTTCCTTGCTGAGCCATCTGCCCAGCCCTCTCCAAGACTTTGAAACTAATTTTTACTACAGTTAACAACTTTGGATTAATCATCTGAACATGTAGCGAATAGCTTTATAGTAAAAACACCTACCAAAAAATTAATCTGCTGGGTTTAAAGTCATATTCTCTATTGATCTGTTCTCATATACGTTTGAAAATAATTAAATGAAATCTCGTTTAACTATTGTGTGGGTAAATATTTAGGTGTTTGTATTAGTGTTTCTTGAATGATAAATGCTGTACTTTCTTCATAGTCATAACCAAAATGACTATGACTAAGTCATAGTCAAAGCCTTTGGCATCCTGTTTCTCTCAGTTCTGTTTGGCCATTCACTTGGTAAGCCTTTCCTATAAATTCCACATACATTTTAATTTTGTTGCTTTGTATGTTTGTCCTTTATGCTCATAGACATTGTATGAGCAAAATAAATAGGAAGAAAGAAAGCAGAAGACCTGGAATGTTGAGGACCTGGTCACAGAGTGAGTTTCTTCAATGGGAAGTCATTCTGAGGAAGCAAGGAAGATGGTTTGCAACCAGTTCTCTAGTGAGCAATTTGAAAATGATCTTATGGCCATTCAAGTTCCTAGAATCCTAAAATTCTGATTCTTTTTAAGTTCCCTCCATGTTAATTTAATTTAAATTTATTTTTAACTGATCATAAAAACATATATATATATACATATATATATGTATATATATCATCTAGTTTACAAGCATCTTCCTAAAAATACTAAAAATACAGTGCTTTTTGTATATGGATAACAATGCATCAATATGGGAGTAAGAAGATGTAGGATCTCCGGCATGCTGCACTTCAGTATCCTTGTTTGTTAGACAGATTTGGGGAGTTTATTTTGTTGCTTAAAATTTAATACATATTGGTAGAGAAGCCATTGATTTCCTCTCATAGTTCCTTGATCTATAAGGACCAAAAACCATTTCTGTTACTGTATTGGAGATAAAATATCATAAGTGTTCTCAGAGAATTGAATGTTATGGCTATATTTTTGGAGCATCTTACAAATTAATTCAAAACAGGTTCCTCTACAGTTAAGTAGTTTGGGTCTTGAGGTCTTTTCAAGTGTTATTTCAGTAAAGTCAAGAGCAACACAATAACATTCACTGTAAGAGCAGGATACCAGATATGCTATCTAGACAGGAACTTATTTCAGCCTGTTTTAACAACTCCTTTAAGCTCAGTGTGGTGACATATATATATGATCTTGTACTTGCATGGGTGAGGCAGAAGGATTGTGAGTTCAAGACTAGTTTTGGCAGTATAGCAAGACACTGTCAGAAAAAAATTAGTGAAAAAGCCCTCAAATTGCAGACCTTTTTGATTTGAGAAACACTCTTGAAAACAGAGTGTGTGGTAGGGACTGAGATTGAGATGGACTACAGGATGCTTCACATAAGGTAGCAAGGAGCATAGACAATGATGTCCAATCTCTACCCTCTCATGTTTATTTTTGACTTTGCCTCTACATAAACATATGCAAGCCTCAATTCAGTGGCGGTTTTTAAAAATGGCTGAATGCCTATTATTGTCAAAAGATGCAGAGGCGGCTATAAAGAGAGGAGCAGTCAGGTGAGGACTTGTATGTGGTACTCTAGAATTTAGATTAACTTTGGCACTTTGGGAGTTTGGGAAGGGGTTTTGCTTAGGAAAGTGTCTTGATAACTTTGCTTTCTAAGGAGCTGTTTCCAGTATCATATGAAGATAGAATGGGTATGAGTGTGCATATATACAGAAGAATATTGCAGACATATAGACTAAGGGATAAAAGATGTCATATGACATGTTGTTTGTGAGATTTTATTCTGTAATAATATATGCTTGGGTTTGGATCACAGTTCCTCTGTGATACTGGAGAGATCATGTAACCTCCCTGACATCTAACTTCCTATGGAAACTAGAGGATATTCTCCTTTGCCACTCAGGTCTCTAAGAAGGTTTGGATGAGATAATAAATTAAATTGATCACTAGTACTTGACCCACAGAAAGCATGCAGTGGATATTAGCTGAAAGGCAATGTCCCAGAATCATTCTAATGAAGAGCGATGAGCACCTAAAATGAGAGAGAGGTGATGTGATCCCAGAGAAGTGAAGATCATATATCCAGAAGAAGAGATGATGAACTAGAGATGAAAAGGGGAGATGCTCTAGTTACAGCTGTGATTTCCAGCTTCAAATACCTTAAACATGACACCTAACATTGTTCAATTAAAAATACATGTCTTCTCTAATAAGCAAATGAGCATCTCTGTGTGCGCACAAAGGGTAAAAACACATAAATTACTATGGAAGGAATGGGCCTTTGGAACTAACACGTGTTGAATCGATAAGCTCCCCGTTTGTTATAAATAGTAGCAGAATTAAGCATTAAGTACATGGAGTGGAGGATAGCCCAATAGGTGCAGTATTAGTACAGGAAGTAACAAACATGACTTTACCCCAGTTTTCATACTTATTACCCAGTATCCTCTGGGGTTCCAGGATCATATCCAGATGCCAAGCTGCATTTAGTTTCCATGTGTTCTGGTTTCTCCTTAGTTATGAAAGTTCCCCGTGTCTTTTTTTTTTTAAGCTTAACAAATGTGTACAGAGTTCAATTCAATTTAATAAAACACAACTATAGTAAAACAAGAAAGCACAAACTAATACAACTTCTCCAAACACCTAATAAGCTGGAATTTTCTTTGCTGTCAAAGTTACGAAGATCGTAAAGAGCGGTTATAATTACCCTTCTCTTTGTTCCCTCTTCTTTATTGGGCCCAGAATCCTAAATACAAAAGCAGCACCTACCTCACTCACTGTGGCCTTGACATCTGATTGTGCACATCCAACTCAAGGGTCTTGTGAGTCCTCATTGGCCTGCTGGGGTTGAGCTCTTGGTTGATTTCTGGCCTCTGAAGATTTCCGGGGTTCTTACTTGATGGGAACAGAATGTCAGCAGGTTGAAAGGAAACTGGGAACGATCCAAGGGGGAGACCATCTTCGTTCTTTTCCTCCTGCTATGTGATCCAATAAGTTTTCCCATTCTTACTCTCTACTGGCCACTTAAGAAATACAGGAAACTATATCATTCACAACAGTTGACCATGATGGGACATTGACAACAGGATTAGCAAATAAAGACATTTTAATAACATCATCACCCTTTCTTCTTCTTTCATGTCTGTGCATGATTCAAGTATTCTAGAATAAGAACTCTGTCAATAAAAAATCTGGGAACAATAAGAACATATAAGCACTTAGCAATGTGCCGGATATTTTAGCTGTGGTAGTCACAAATTACACTGATCAAATTTTTTCATCAGAGGACAAAGTAAGATAATGCATAAAGATCAGTCAATACTGAATCTGACCAATAAATGTTTTAACAGGTTGCTAATGTTAAATTTAGAGACTGCAAATAAAGACAGGTCCATGGAGAAGTAGTAACTATTCAATAAGTCTATAATGATGAGTAGTGTTAGTTTAGGGAAAACATGATTGATACAATGTTGGTATGCCTACGTATTTATTTTGTCCTGAAAGTAAGCATAAGGTTTGTGGATAACTTGTTATTCAAAGCAATAGTAGAATACTGACTGTCCTTTCTACAGGCCCCTTCTCAGCAGCGTGTACAGAAGGCAGCCGTTTTGAACCTTGATATTATAAATCTGAACATTTGTATTGGAGCTATCCAACTACCCTTTGAGCTAGAGAGAGAAACCTTCGTCCATAATATGTTAGTGAATCTCCTCCGGGAAAGGACTCTTTGACAGAAGACACATATAATAGCTCAGGATTTAGCTTATTAAAGATGTCAACACCTTTAAAGATACACCTTCCGGGACACATTTCTTTATCTCTCCTGTGATCTTGGCTCTGTTATCCTTTGATCCAGATAACCAAGCTTCTTTGCCCAGACATCTTGAATACTCAACAACATGAAACTCACTGTCATTGTTTCCCATAACATTACATGATGTAAAAAATCCCTAGCAAAACTATTCCTATCAAATCTTTCTTACTGGAAAAATAAGAGCCCACTTTTTTGAAATGGTCCATTTTTTAATATATATCATTCTTCTGTGCTTGTAAATAATTCCTCCTATGTGAACTACTTTTTCTGTCACTGCAGGGGTAATTAGTTACAAAAGTAGAAAACATATTTACAAGACCCAAGGATGCAGCTCTGTGGGTTGCATCTGACCCAGTGATTATGATGGGTGTGGTTCCATACAGTTCCCAGCAGGGCACAAACATACTGACTTTAGTAGCAAGGCTATGGGTTTGCTTCTGTACAATACCAGCATCACAGGTAGCACACGGTCACGGCCATATACGGAAAAGACTAAGGGATAAAATTCTCATACTGCTGCTAAAGGACAAGCCAAAGTGACCAAAGTGAAGGACAGAGAGAGGGGTTTCCTTGTAGACAGAGTCAGGCTAGAGGCTATAAGAAAACAGTATTTATAGTGCAGTCAGACAGACCTTTTAAGACAGGTGGTGATGGATCGCCAGACGCAAATAATCTGAAAACATGAAAGGGAAAAAATGCAGCAAAGATGCAAAGATAAGAGCTTAGTAGTACTCAGCAGCAACCAAAACTTGGTCACTCACATTCACAGACCATCCTAGTTTTTTTTTTTTCAAACCCAAATTACCAAGGACCCCACCACAAGTGGAAATATCTAACTCTCTTAAGTATTGAAATGAACACTATATCTATTATTTAAAGAGCAGTTGTCTACATCAGTTTGGACGACTATGACAAGTTGCCATAGAGTAGAGTTAAACAGCAACCATTCATTCTGGAGACTGGCAAGTCCAAGAAGAAGATTCAGGCATCCTTGGTGTCTAGTGAAGGCCTGCAGCAGACAATCATCTTCTCAGTGTACCTCTGTGTGGCTTGAAGTCAGCGAGTGAAAGAATGTCCTCTCCTGTCATTTTTATAAGGACACTAAGCACATTTTTAAAGTCCTCACCCTCATGACCTGATTGTATCCTGAAGATCCTGCTGCTGAGTACCATTATATTGAGAAGTAGGCTGTAATGAGTTTGTGGAAGACAAACACGTCTAGTTCATTGTAGCCATATACTAGATGGTGTGAAGGCTAGTGTACAGTAATGGAGCTTTAGGAGCTGGCAGCTAGTACAGATGACCAAAGACAGGGAATGTACAGTGATTCCTACACAATACAGGTGGGGGTGAAGTACCATGGAGTTTAAAAGGGAGCTCTCATTTAATTTAACAACAACAACAAAAAGAGATGGCTTTAGAACAAAAGGGTGTATTATATTTGAGGTGGCTACTTTATTTTGGGGAGGATTATAATACTATTATGGTTAAACACTGTGGTGACTGTAATTGAAAGAGAAGCATAGATCTCCACAGTGAAACTAAGGAAGTTCTCAAGAGACTTCACATTGGTTTAGGGCTGAGAGTGATGGGGATATACTCTGAATCCAAAATGGAGGTGGCGCTCAGAGTAGGACTGAGAAGAAGAGAAGGACCAAGGATGGACAGAGCTGGGTAGGAGGAGAAAGAGAGAAATGGGCACCATAGTCCCTCCTTCCTCATCTGTGACCTCTGGATTTCTATCAAGGCATATGCCAATGCAAACACTTTAACTGTGATGGCTTTCCTGTGGGAACTTAAGGGTTATGTGTTAGTTGAATTGTGAAGAAATAGTCTGCATGGGCCTGCAGGATAGAGAGGTTCCAGATGGCCTGATCACAGCTAATGATTCTTAACAGTGGAAAGACAGAGCCCCAAATCAAACTGCTTCAAATCCATTCCACCTTTCCTACATTGCTTGTGGTCCTGGGCATGATTGGATTCTAATACCTGCTCCAGCCAAATTAGGTCATTTAGAATCCTCCTGATCATCATGACCTCTTGGAGCCTTGAATCCTTGGCTTTACCATTTGTAACAGAGGTAGGTATTTTGGATCCAAGTGAAATTATTTTGAGCATTGATTTTCTTTTTAGCACAACATTTCTCCAAGCAAAGTTCAAAATAGCATCTTGTTTTGAAAAACATGTTCATCTATTTATGCCACCCCTTCCTGCCATGTTTGTTACTGTTGCATTCAGTTCTGCGATTCTCAAACTAAGATAGGCTTTCTTCCGGAAATATGAAAAATCTCGTGCTTGTGCCCTTTGTTTTCGTTCCGGGATCCCAGATCGTTTTGACAAACTCAATCCTACAAATGGCTCATAACCAGGCACTTGATTTACATAAGACAAAGCTAAGGTTCATCATGGATGCAGGGGGCAGCAGGGTGCTGTAAAGAAGTTCAGTGGTCAGGGACAGAAACTGGATCAGCCAGAGCCACACTAGCACTGCACACACAGTAAACTCTGGTGTTGGCAGGATTTCTAATCTTCATCTTATTAGTCAGGTTCTGAGTGATCACCTGGGTTGTCCAATGTCACCTTGCTTGTACGTGTTAAAGCAAGGATCAGAACTCACATTTGACTTCAGACCCCACCTTTTTTCCATCAAAGTTCCTTTTTCTCCATAGTACATGGCCTATCACCTAGCGGCAGTTCATTATGTGTGACGGTGCCTGTATCAGTTCTGTGCCAATTTCAAAGTGCCAGACAACTGTTACTGTTGCTATAGTAGATAGAAATGGGAAGTCATTTATGGTTCCTAAGGAACAATCAATAAACAACTGATGAGCACAGTTATGCACCTAATCTTGTTCACATGTAATTTAACTTCTCAAATGTATATTTGAAATATCTTTTATAATTAATATATTGCTCCCATTGAAGCATTAATCATACCATTTCTGTATTTTAAATTAAGACAGAGTACCATTGGTGTTTGAAAACTCTCTGTATGATTTGGCTTGGGAAGCATATGCATGCATATTCTCTAATAAAGGCTAAGTAGGACTTCTACAGTTTCTATATTTTACACCCTCCCAAATCCCAGATCTATAACATTTCAGCAGGGTTTGTTTTGGAAATCGGAATTAAGCTCACTAAAACTACTCTTCTGAGGGACCTAGAACAAATTCTTTAAGAATGAGTCATGGCAAATACCTTGGCCGTTTTTTAAAACAAAGACTTAAGGATTAGGAAGTATATAGATATCTTGATTTCAACAGAACCTTTTCCCAAATTTCTTTAGGACTTTCAGTTAAAAAAAAAAAAGCAGGAAATACACATAAAACAAGATGAGAGCAGTTAAAAGGAGGGACCAGATGGGTTGTGTCCCCAGGCTCCCAAGGTCACTTTCTTTTCCTTTTAGTACTTCTGTGTTACTGGTCTCAGTTAGGGCCACTTGTTAGTAAGAAGCAGTGTAGAAGAGGCAAATATCTTGACTATCCAGTCCAATAACGCCTGGTTTATACTCCAAGTGTGGGCTTGAGATGGCGGGCAGAAATGCTTGCTGGGCAACCATGACTGGCTAAATTCAATCCCCAGCCCAACAGCCCACTGCTGAAAGTAAGCTGCCCCTGACCTGCACACAAAGCACATACTTTTCCCACTGCATTAATATTAACTTAAAATTTAAAATTTAAAGGTGAAATGCAAGGTTTCTTTCCCTATAACACGATGATCTTAGGAACTGTCTTTTCTTTCTGTGAACTTTAGTTTCTGTATTATTAAACAGATGATTCATTGTCACTCCAAAAACTAAATGTGAAAAAGCATATCTTTTAATAACTATATCCTTTAAAATATATTAAACATTTAACTGATAAGACATAAATAGTAGTCTACTATAATATAATAATTGTGGAGGCCTAGAAAGATGGCTCAGTAGTTAAGAATACTGGCTGCTCTACCGGAGGACCTGAGTTTGATTTCCAGCATCCACATGGCAACAATTTTTAACTCAAATTCCAGAGGCTCCAACACCCTCTTCCGGCCTTCCTATGCACCAGGTACACATGTGGTACATACACATACATGCACACAAAACACCCATCACAAAATAATAAAATTAAATTTTAAAATTAAGTACTATACTTCATGCTCTAAAGTACTTAGAGGCCTGTCAGGCACACAGTAAGATGGAAATAAATGAAAATGAATAACTGTTATGTTACTGTGAAACAAAATGTATAAGGATGTGCCTGGACTGTTTTCCTTATGCAGATATAGCTGAGACAAACAGATCACAGCCATATGCCTCTACCAAGGATCACGGACCCTTGATATATATTCTTCCTAGTTTTCCTCAGGAAGTACAAGCTCATTTTGTTCTTATTTTCTAAGAGGTGCAGTGGTAAAGAAATTCAGGGGTTGGGGCCAGAGAGGTGACTCAGTGGTTATGGGCACTTAATCTTGCAGAGGACTTGGTTTCTGCTCATAGCACCCAAATAACAGCTCACAACCATCTGTAACTCCGGTCCCAGGGGATCCTATGCTGTCTTTTGACCTGATATGCACATGGTATGGTGTACATGCATACATGTAGGCAGAACACTCATACACATAAAAAAATAAAATAAATATATCTAAGTAATTGTTTAATGAAATGAAGCTACATGGGAAGGTTTGAAGGGAGAACAAGGAAAGGGGAATGATGAAATTATATTTTATCTTAAAAAATAAAAATATTATTAAAAAATCAAAATGAAGAAATTAAGCTCCTTTAAAACATTGCACCCGCATACATTGCACAACTCAAGGACTATAAGGAAGTCAAAGACAGTCTCCCTTCAGAGTCCTGGGGTAGTTAGTGGTTTCAGTTTGCCCACACTCTCTGGTACTCAAACCCCTTACACAAATAGGTGTGGCATTTGTGTGCTACATTGTTCAGTGAATTATGATGGGGGGGGGGCGGGGAATGACATTTTCAGTACAGACACAATTTCCAAATGTTTTTTTCGAATGTCCCTGTGGTGTACACGAACACATATTTGCATGTATATAGGTGTGTGTGTGTGTGTGTGTGTGTGTGTGTGTGTGTGTGTGTGTGCATGTGTGCACGCAGGCATGTGCACATGCAAATTATAGGAGACAAAGTGTGACTCTGGGAGTGACCTTCTTCAGTTGCTCTCTGCCATATTCATTGATGCAGTCTTTCCGATGAATGCAGAGCTTGCCTATATGGCTAGTCTAGCTAACCAGCTTTCCCCAGGTATCCCGTCTCTGCTTTCCATGTGATGGAATTAGAAGTGGGCTGCTCTACCCACTCAGTGTTTACATAGTTTCTGGAGACTCAAAGCTCTTGTCTTCATGCTTTCCCAGCAAGCCCTTTACCCACAAAACCATCTCCCCAACCTTTTTCCAACTAATTAAACCCATTGTTGTTGTAAATAGAACAAATTTTATCTCTTATATTGACCTCAAGCCAACTTTCGATTCTTATTTGCTAATATCTTGGAGATACTGAGTTTGGCAAATTGAGTGACTCATACCTTACATGCAGGGAAGCAATTCCTTCCCTGGGGTTTTATGGGTTACAGAAACAGTTGGTGCCAGAGAAGGTTGGTTTGCAGGGTGAGAGATTCAAACACCAAGAGCACCTAGAGGAACGAGGAAGGGAGCAGACTGTCAGAGGCGCTGGAGCAGAAACACATAATGGGGATAAGATGCCAGCCCTCGGGCTAAGCCCAGTGTTATGGCGTATACTGGCCACTGGCGGTGCGCGTCACCCTATTGCATCTTGATCAGTGCACAAGCTTTTTCCTAGCAAATGTGCAAGATGAAGGCTTGTGGGAAGTAGCTTGTCTGAGATCTCAGTCAGGAATGGATGGAATAAGGACTTAAGTCTGTCTTCTGTGCAGGAGCTGTCTTCTACACTGTGTTCCATCTCTGGTCAACAGAGCACATTATTTCACACACACTGAATAGGTTATCTTCTCAAGATCCTTAGAGCTAATGCTTTAGATGGATATAGTCTGTTTCAAAGCTAGAGTGACACTTGGAGACTGCCATGAATTTCACAACCTGAAATCCTAAAGTGAAAGAAGTTTACAAACAAACAAACAATTAAGTGTCCTGAAATAAGTATTTGCTAGCTGATGGCACATCCAAGGATGGAAGACACAGAACCCAAGAACTCCAAGAAATTATGGGGGCAGAACTGCTTAGCCATGAAATTATTATAAAGAACTTTAAAAATTCATAAAAGGATGTTTTTCTGCCAAGGTTTTTTTTTAGAAAATTACACATACATACATTTGCATAATACAATCATATATTGGTTTTAGGAATTTCCAGGGTGGTTCATAAGCTTTGCATTTTTTCTTTTTTCTTTCCCATTCTCTTCAATGGAATGATCACGCACTGCTGCATATCACTAGGTTCAGCTTAAATGTTTCACATCTGCTATGCAGATAGCAAACAGCAAAATAACTATAGTTCTCATTATAGGACCAAGGTGATAAGAGAAATATGTATGTATGAACTATGTGCATCATTTTCTGGGTTTCATGCTGACAGGTTATTTCATTGTTATGGGGTCAAGATTCCCATGAAAGAACATAACAAATGTTATATCTACACCCAAGAAAAGGGAGTGATTCTGTAGAAATTATGTCATTTGGGTTCACACCTGACATGTTTACATTTGAATGAACAGCTACTGTCTTTTGTTGGACAGCTGAGCTGACTTTTTTAACAGCAGTGAGTGAATTTCTTCTGATGGGTGCTTAATGATGAGCTGATACTACCTTGGCTAGCGTTCTCTTAAGAAGACAAAAAGTACTTTAAGGATTTAAGCAAAAAATAACTTCAGACAGGCAATGATGGGCCTTCAGAGGTATAGAAGGGGCTGGTAAGGGAGGGCAGAGAGAACTCCTGGGGATTTCAAAAGACCAACAAGTGCCAGGATGGGCAGAAGCTCCTGGCGGGGTTCTCAGCTGCCGTGGCACTGATGAGGAAGACTGGCACAGACTTCAGGGAACCCTCCAAAGATTTACTCTCAGCACCTGTTCAGACTTTGCCATTAACAGAGGAAGGCAGTGGTTCCCTGTGGTCCCCTTTCAAATGCCTTTGGAGTGCCTTTCCCTGGTGGAATCTAAAGGCAAGCTTTCCTTACAGAAGAATAGAAATATTTGGAGTCCGTGCTTCTAAACCTTCTAGGTCATTTTGTATACATTCAGTGATGCACTTTCACCCATTGTCATGCTATAAAGACCACACTGGATGACTGCTGTGTGTCTGTCCGTCCATTGTCATGCTATAAAGATCACACTGGGTGACTCCTGTGTGGTCTGTGTCATTGTTCATTTCCTCAGTGGCACTGGCTTGAGCATTGTTGAAAGAATTAACATTCTACATGTGTGCATGTTCATTCCCATCCTGCCTCTTACGTGCAGAAAGGAAAATCTTCTCTTAGTGGTTTACAGGATGATATTCTTAACAAGACATAAATCTAGCAGTAAAGAGAAGGGTGCAACACACAAATGGAAAGCAGGTTCCCTAGCAACCACCCATGTGTGCAGCCTTCAGCCATCCTCTGCCTGGATGTGTGTTCTGTTAGCAACCATCGTCCTGTTAAAAGGTGAGGCAGACGGGAGTATTTCAAGATTTTCCACTAGTAAAGTTTTAGATGATGAAAGATTAATCCTCATTATGGACATGTTCCGTAAGATGTATCTGAATAATTTCTATTGGAAATCAATTAAACATGTGGAGATATTACCAGTGGCAGAAGCCCTGCTCACCTCTGGATGTCAGATTACTTTTGATTGACGTGCAGCCATAGAAATCTATTTCATTTTCTTCTATAGATAAAAATAATGAAAACAATTGAAAGTCTAAAACTCATCACAGGAGATAATCTGAAGGTTTTTAGTTAACATATTCTGTTTATCAAACTACATCCAAACAATTATTAATTCAACATATTTCTGTACAAAATTATTACTGAAATACTATTTAAAAATCAAATCTAAAATTTAGCAGGTGTTATTTTTATTGGACACTTCCATGGAGATAATAATTTCTTTTTAAAATTATTTCATTACATTTATTTATTTATTTATTTATTTATTTATTTATTTATTTATGCATGCATGCATGCATGTGTGCATGTTCATGTATGGAAGTTATAGGGCTGCTTGCAGGAGTCAGTTCTCCCCTATCATGTGGTTTTCAGGGACCAAACTCAGGTCATGTTTACAAACAAGAGTCTTTTCCCACTGAGACATCTCACCAGCCTGGAAATTCCTTCTTTTTAAAGCTTAATAACACACACCTATAGCAGTGGTTCTCAACCTTTGAGGTTTAAAAAAAAAAAACCTTTCACAGGAGTCGCAAGACCACTGGAAAACAGAGATATTTACATTATGATTCAAACAATAAACATAAACAGCAAAATTACAGTTATGAAGCAGCAATAAAAACAATTTTCTGGTTGGGGGTCACCACAGCATGAGGAACTGTATTAAAGGGGCATGGCATTAGGAAGGGTGAGAACCACTGTCCTAGAGCAACAATTTGATTTTCTATTAATCCCTCGGACAATTTGACTGCTTCTTCCTGTTGGCTATTGTAAAGAATGCCGTTATCAAAGTAGATATGTGTCTCTACTTTTGGTTCTTTTGGTGACTCCTTAAGGTTTTGAAGAGCCACCATACTCTCTCACTATACCATTTTATGTCCCCACCGGTGAGGCGCCAGAACGCCCACTTCTCATACCCTTGCCAACACTTCATTCTGTATGTTGCTGTTTCAGTCTTCAGGCTCCTATGTGCAGGAAATAGTATGAGTCATGTTTGGGTTTTTTTTTTAAATATAATATGTCCATTAATGCATTGAGAGTTTTATATCAGCATACACCGAATTTTACCTTGAGGAGGTCTTTGGCTATTCTATAAGTTCCATTTATTGTTGCTGTAAACAGACAAGAAGCAAGTTAAGGGAAGAAGGTTTTATTTTGGATTACGCTTTAAGAAGGGACGACAGTCACAGTGGGGAAGGCATCAGCAGGAGGGTGAGAAGCAGAGAACTGACAGGCAATGGAGCTGGCCTAACAAACTTCAAAGGTCCACCTCCAGTGACTCAGTTTCCCCCAGCAAGGCTCCCGAAAGCTTCCATAAGCTTTCAGAACAGGCCACCAGCTGGGTGCCAATTTTTCAGACACATGAGCCTATGGGGGATACATGACATCCAACACACAACAGCTATGATCCAATTAACTCACTCATTCCAGAACCAAACTCCAGTCCAGAGAATTAACACCGTTCCTGACTCCAACTCCAGGGTTCCTCCCAGAAAATCAGAATGTTCTGGAAGCCATGCAAGATAGGCAAACCAGAAACTTTCCTCTTTACTTCATCTATCACTTACTCTTGCTTTATGACTAAATATTTGCAACCTCTCAATACACAGAAATAGATAAACAACAAGAGACATTTAAATTTATAAATGAAAGATCTATAAAACATTGCATTATATATAGGGTTCGATGGAAAATGAAAAGGTTCAATGGAAAATGAGCAATTATTTTTTTCACAAATAGTACAGAAAAGTATACTGAAATCAGTTGAATTTCCCTCACTCAATAATGGATAAACAGTGGTAAACAGCTGAAGATCTGCTAATGTTGAGTGTGCAGTAGTTTAGAGGAAGTTGCTGTGTATGAGAGTGCTAGATCTATTAGAGGGATGAGTATTGACTATTACTGTGTCATTTTCTATTCATTTGAAGAGATTTTTGGACTTGGTTTTTAGAGTTCTCAAAATATTTGGGGATTTGGAGGTAATGTAGTCTGTAAAACACCAGCGGCAGAAAAAGAGTTGCTTGTCTAAACACTCAGTCATAGAATCCCTCCCCTTGCTGCAAATGATCGCAGTACAAAAATAGTCACAGCACATCTGTGAAGGTCTTAAAGTGGAATAAAGCAGTTATTCTATTGTCAGACATGATTACCACAGCCTCAAAACCTCAAAGACATGACCACTGGGAGACAGCAGTAACAGCGCCACAGCAATGTCAATCTCAGCCACGGGCTATCATCGCCTCACAGGAATTGGGACAGCCTCCACAGAAACAACGGAGATTCTTCTTGAAGCAAAGGAAATTCTAATGTCACAAACATCTTGCTGCAAAAGCCCCTGTCTTGCTCCCATTATAAAACTCTCTTTTCCCATGACGTCCATCTGTACCCAGACTGTAAACTCCAAAAAGGCCAGAATTTTGGTTTCTTGATAAATAATCATTTCTGCAGGGATTTATCCCGTCATAGATACATGGGAACACACAATAAGTATCTGGTGAATCCATGGCTGGTAAACACTGTATATGAGCACATATGTGTGAGCACAACTGTGAGAGTTCTGAGTTTTCAAACCTCTGTGGAGTTGTATTTCTGCACTGGACACCAAGAGTTGTTCTTGCAGGTGCCCATCGTCCCTGTTTTTGAAATGATCTCATCACTGTTTAATTCCATCCTGCCTGTTATAATAAAACACCATAGACTGGCTCCTTATGAACATCAGATATTGGTTACTCAAAGTTCTAGAGGCTGAGAAGCCCAAGGTCACGGTATTGGCCAGTTTTTGTCTTGTTAAAGTTTGCTTCTTAACTCATGAACAGCTCTTTTCTCTCCATGTCCTTCCATGTGGAAGAGGGGAGGAGCCCCAGAAAGCCTTTTGGTTGTGAACACTGTTTTCATTCAGAAACAGTCTTTACTCATCTAGCTACCATCCAGTAGCTGCCCATCTCTCTGGAGATCATAGCACAAACCCTGACCCTCAGGGGTGGAGCTATTGTTCGGGAAAGAACACCATTTGATGGCATAGCTCACCCATGTAATCAATATAGATTGATCTACGCGATCTCTGGCTGTGGGCAACAGCAGCTTAATTTAGAACACTGAGGCCAAACCCAAGTTCAGTCTTAATAAAAGATGGGAGAGGAACTTCTGGGTGAGGTTCCTGCAATTTTAATGGAGCTAAACTCTTTTAAATATATTTGATCTAGGATGATGTTCTTATTTTCAAGATAACTAAGGGAATTTCTCATAATAAGCAAATACTTGTACCAAGGGTCAGGGAGGATTCATCTATCTCCAAGAGTCTCTTGATCTAGTTTGGGCGATAGTGACTGTCTCATTGTGTTTGCCTATACTGAGTCCACAGCTGAAATCCATAGGGAGAGTTGCACCTGAGTTTAAAACCAGTTGGTATTTCTTAAAATGGATTTGTTCTAAGCAGCTCAAATTCTATGAATAAGAAAGTACATTTTGTTCCTGTCCCTCAATTTCTATGAGTGTTCTTTGTTGACAGATGTGTTTTCTATTTTTAGGCAGAAATATGTGAATCTCAGCCTCACTCTTAGAACATTTAGAAATCAAAGTTGAATTAAATATATTCAAGCCTCCTAAAAAGTCCACGAGGACTTCAGAAACATTAAATATTAAGCTCTCCTTAAAAAAGTAGAACATTGTGTACATTTGGCTACTAATTAGTCAGATACATTTCTAAAAAACTACAAAGCAGAAATGTATTGAGAATCCATTTGTTGTCTGTTTCTTCCTGAGGGAGGATTCAGTGATGTTTGCATCTGCAAAAGATAAAACAGACAACTTTTCCAGGACACAGACGTGGCCAGAAGGCTGGGTTTGCTTTCAGTTTCCTCTTAATAGTTATGATGGTAAATTCTTGATTTACTTAAATTCCAAGTTTCTATTGTCCTGGGTAAGATTAAAATAGTGAGTCAACTTGGTGAACCAATGGATTTTACTAGGATTACTGAGAGGAGCAGAAACGACTGAAAATCAGCTGCATCACCAAAGCCCACCCCAGCATGGTTACAGCTCACAAAGCTGGGAACCTGGAGCACTCTGAACAACCTGGAGGCAGCTTACCAAGTAGAAAGTGTCCTTTCCTGGTGGCCTGTCAGACTGATCCTCTTCCAGACATTTCAGCTAGTCTCTGATTCTTTCAGACTTCTTGGCGTGTGTTAGTCTCCTCTAGACTGCTTGGCTGGTTTCTATTTCCTCCAGGTAGCTCTGTGGTTTGAGCCTCTTTTAGGGAGCTCAGCTTGTTCAAGTGTCATTCCTAACACTCTTTAATGACTATTGTCAGTTCTAGGAGCTTCCTGAAGCCCTCTGAGTTGTTTACTTCCTGTCTTACTGAGCTTCCCTGAAGGATGGAGTACTTCACGCCCTTGGAGCATCCTGTTGCTTTTCCTCCCCATAAATAGCTTGTCTCAGTGAGCTTCCCTCCAAGTTGGAATATTTTTAACCTTGGAGGAAATGGCTATACAACACTCCACCTCTTTCTTCAGCTTTTACATTTTTTCTGCCTGGTCTGCCACAATGATCCTTGATTCTTGGAGAGCTGACCTGGAAGAAGTCTAAAGCTCTAACTCTAGTTGGGTTTTGAGACTTTGTGTCTTTTGCTTTGTGTTTCTGTTTCCAGATCACTGCTGGTGGTGAGCCTTGGTGTTTCTTTTCTATACAACACTAGTGAGAACTGTATGTCTTATCTTGATGATCTACAACAAGTGTATCTTAGAAACTTTTAATTGGTATCTATGAGCACCTCAGAATTAATTAACAGGGTTTATTCTGCTGTGGGGAGATGAGTGTCTACCTGACCTACATGATGTTTCTTAGTTTGCTTTGCTTTTCAGCTTACCCATGCAAACTGCAGGCATGTAGGGATTTGTAATGAAGGTGAGTGGTTAACAGAGAGATTCGTTGCTATTAATTTCTCATGGAAGAATGCTTGGAGGTAGTGTACAAATAAATAATGGAGTCAAATATTAGTGTCTTTCTGTAGACATCATTAAGGACAAATCTATGGGGCCATCTCTGCTCTTGCAAATCCTGAGGGTGTCTGGCCTGTATACACCTGTTTCTTCATTAAGAGCTCATTAGGCAACAGCCCTGCAGAGACAGTGGTGGCTCCTTCCTTGAACTGCAACCCTTTCTGCCCCTCCTTGCCTCTGATCTCCAATGATTGATGGTCTTCTGATCTTCAGGGAGAGAGAGCTTGGCAGGATCCCTTGACTGCACTGGATGTGCACAGAGGTCAGCTGGCCTCCACCCTGGTTTTCTCAGGAGCTCTGCTTCACAGAGGAACTTACGCTGTTGTATTCCCCTTCTGTGGAAGTCTCCTGCAGATTACTTTTACTGCAGGCATTTACTGAGTAACGTAGCTATAATTATACTTCCCTAAGATGTCATTTTATAGCAACAACAGATCTGATGAGAGATATTTACAAAAGATAATCTTGGCATCTCTAGCCTTATTAAAATATATTCGTTCTCAGTATTGTCATTTAAAGTGAAAAATTTCTAAGAATATTTTCCTTCTTAT
Source organism: Peromyscus attwateri (assembly GCA_902168425.1). Lineage (NCBI taxonomy): Eukaryota > Metazoa > Chordata > Mammalia > Rodentia > Cricetidae > Peromyscus > Peromyscus attwateri. The sequence continues at coordinate 55,704 of CABHPP010088497.1, read as the reverse complement.
ATCAAAGGCATTCAAGTTTTCCACATCCAATAAAATCATTTTCTAGTCATTTTCTTTTTAAAACAACATGATAATAAATACAAAATAATACTTACTGGTGTCATGAAGTTGTCTAAGCTTGCCTTTACCACCATCTGTACAGAAATTAATTCTGCTTTTATGAACAATTTATAGCTTACTAAATTTCTGCATATATTCCATTCTACATTTTATTAATACCTGCATCTCTATTAGAAAAAACAATAAATATGTATTGTTTAATATCCATATGACTTGAGAAATCACTGATACCCACCATTGATCTATCCAATAATGACAGATGTGAGGTAAATAAATCCTGAGGCCCAAAGATCCTGGAAAACTTTCCCTTCCCAGTAGAACAGTTTGTCATATAATGCTCGAGAACTAGAATTTTGCTGGAGGGCATCTGACGTCTAAAATGAATGAATGAGAAATTGCCCCCAGAAAGTGAGTATTTTGCTTCAAGACGGTATTTGACTTCAGCAGGGGTTGGATTGAATGGAGTTTAATGTGATTGTGCTTCTTTCTACTGTGCATAAAATGAACATGATGGTGGTAATTAGTCTTGTGGCCAGTGTGTTTTTTTCAAATGCTTATAAAGTGACCCTTTTCCAAGGGTTCCATTTAATGTGAACTGGAGACTTTTGCTGTGAACCTTCTCACATCTGCTTAATAATATGTGTAATTCTGACCTTAACTATATCCTCTTGTTTTAAAGAATTGCTTTTCTATAGAGTATGACTTGACTATGGAAACACTAGTGAAGTTAGAGGTTAGTAGTATACGTGGCATGCTGCAGACTAATAATATACTTGAGTGCTACACTGGCTCATTTAACAAGACATGGGATACTGACATTATAGTATGATAATCTCCCGGCTCTAGGCTCCTCTTAATTATCCTGTATTTGAGCCTAAGTTATATATATCCTTTTGTGTATTGGAACAGTCCATTCATTGATAAACACCTTCCTTTGATATTCTGTATGTTTGCGCGCGCGCGCGCGCGCGCGCGCGCGCGTGTGTGTGTGTGTGTGTGTGTGTGCGCGCAAAGGCCAAAAATGAAAAGAATCTAAGTCACACACCTCTCCTAAGACTAGGTTGTTACCCCACTGAATTGAAAACAATATTTTTTTATGATGTTAAGACTTCAGCGGATATCCATTGCTTCCAGGGCTGAAAACTGTGATGGGTAGAAGGTGAAAATGGAGGTTTGAAATGTGCTTTACAGTTAAGATGAGTTGCCTGTGAAACGGTCCATAGAGTAAGAAATGCAGAGCTGCCTATTTCTTGATTGTCGGCAGAGTTTTTGCCTCTAAGGAAAACGTGCCGTGTCCATTTGCAAATTAGGTCTGTTCAACAGTGGGCTCACAAAGGAAGGAAGCACAGCCGGGGAGGTTGCCTTAATTCGGCTAAAGATTGTAATGAGAAGACTGTCAACGGACGTGGGAGAAGATCTCCAAAGACAGGACCCTCTAAGCATGGCAGAAAAAAGGCATATTCCTCTTTCTCTGCTGATTCTGTTGTCCCTCTGAACACCAGCAACACCAGCAATATCTGAGAACTCTACCAAACAAAGCATTGAACATGGCCCTTGGTTAGGACCTGCCACCAACGAGTATGATGATAAATACTGTGAAACAAGGAGAAGAACGAAGAGAAACAGACTCGTCACATCATTTGACTATAGGTAGAATTGGGAAGGCTACTCAGTAATAAGAAGGCATCACGAGCTGGTTTTATATGGTTCTATTTATCATTTATATGGTTGTTTTGATAATTTCAGAATAAAAGCTAGTATTTCGTGATAGCAGCGAAAAAATGCTTTCTATTGAAGACTGTGGTGAGAGGACTGAAGAGGTGGCTTGGTGGTTAAAAGCACTGGCTGCTTTCCCAGAGGATCTGGGTTCAACTCCCAGCTTTTACCTGCTAGCTAAACTACTGTCCCCAACTCCAGTGAATATGATGACTTCTGGCCTTCATGGGTACTGTGGGGCACAGACATACACATAGACAAAAGACAGACTCAGACAGACAGACACACACACACATACTCACACACACACACACACACACACACACACACACACAAACACACACACACTTCTGAGGAAAAAAGACTGTGGTGAGAAACTACAGACAGGATAAGCATGTGTTGAGACCCTGCATCTGCCTGTGTTAGCTATATGAGCTGGGCAAAATGTTTAAAATCACATGGTTGCAATTCTTCAGCTCTAAAGCAAGACGGATAGACCTAATTTATAAGTTTTTACAATTAAAGGAGATCATACATAGAAATCTGAGCATACCAGGGAGTCGGATGTTCTTAAAACAAAGAAAAATCAAAGCACACTTCAGCAAAAGCAGAAAGAAGCCCGTGGTTCTGCAAGATGACCATGGGAAGGCAAGCCCATCTTTTACATAATCCGCCCAGCCTGCTTATGTAAGGGCTCCGCCGATGTTGCTGCACACTGGCTTTTCTGCCTCTGTGCTTCTCACCAAATGTTCTTTCTAGCTCACTGTTTCCTAACAGCTAGGCTGGTCTTTCCTTCCACAGCTCCAGGCCAGAACTTGTTTTCATCATCGGAGGCTGAGCAAATCCCTTCCCTCATTAATTGTGTGACCTTGAAGGTGTTTAAGCAGTCGGAGCAAATACCCCGCGGCAGGTTTTTCTACTTGTGAACTCTTACATGGATGTCGTTCTTCCTCTGCTTTTCACACCTATTGCACCAACTCAAATTCCCTTCTTCTCCCTAATGTCTTCTCTAATTGTAGTTAATGAGACAGTTTCTATATTGAGATTTTCCAATTAATTAAAATTTCTTTCTTTTTCTAATAATGGAGTCATGACCCATTACCTGAAAAAACAGATCAGTAGAATTTAAAGGAGCCTTTTCTCTATGGGATACTAAAAGCCACTTTGGATTCTTCATGTCCTTATGAGAGTAGCTGAAACATTGGAAATAATGCCCTGCATGGATGTAAGTTCACGCTTATTTAAAAGGAGATTTTAATTATATAAACCACAGAATTAAGGGTTCTGTTGTCCACTAAGACTGTGGAGCTCACATAAGTCTCTGCTAAAGGACAGAAGTGATTGACAGTCGACTCTAGCAAGCAGAACTCCTAGACATCTGAGCCACATCTAAGGAGTAATAGAAAGCATCCTATGGGATTCCGCCTTCCTGGGCAAAGCCACACCTCAGAGGAAGAGAGCAAACCTTTCCCTGGATCCTACATGATGAGTGCATCCCATGGACCCTTTGGACCCACAATGAACATTGACTCTCCACCTCCAGCCAGCTGAGGAAGAACCTAGCATACAGCTAGACCAAGCTTTCAGAGTCACCAGTGAGGGCTGCTAGCCAAGGTGGTGGTCATATGCCATTCATGCAGCTGTCAAAACATCTATTCGGAAGTAGAATCTTCGTTCTATTTTTTTGAGAGGCATAAATATATATTAATAAACAAGAGAAATCACTAAGGAATGATTCGATGATACATAACTAATAAGTTGGAATGAGAATTGAGCACACATCCGTGAACTAACATGTCTTACCTGTTACCCATGTCCCGGGCATTGTCACACCAGGACGTGCTTACATCCGCGTGTCTTTGCATCCCTCAATGTAAGCCCACATCATAATCAAATTTAGCTTGCATAAATATTTCTTCAGAATTTGGGCCCCAATTTTTTTTTCTTTTCTTTTTTTTTTTTTCTTTTTTGCAACAGGGTTTCTCTGTGTAATCATTCTGGTTGTCCTGGAACACACTTTGTAGACCAGGCTGGCCTTGAACTCACAGAGATCCTGTGGTGATATTTTATTTGTGCTGAAATGTGGTGATATTTTATTTGTATGCTAATGAATAAAGTTTGCCTGGAGATCAGAGGAAATAGCAAGCCATTAACACAAAAGTTGGGCAGTGGTAGCACGCACCCTTAATTCGATCACATGGCAGGCAATGTCTCTGTGTGTTCAAGGCCATACTAGGGAACAGAGCCAAGCATGGTGACACATGCCTTTAATCCCAGTACCAACCATAGAGACCTGGAGGTCTGTATAGACAGGCAGTGACAAGGAAGTGAGGTGGCTGGCTTAAGCGCCAATGAGAGGGCAGAACAGCAAGGCAATAAAGCTACAGATAAACAGGAAGTAGCTTACTTTGGAAGCTACAGCATGGTGAGTTAAGGTTAGCTGGTGGCTCTCACTATTTCCCTGATCTCTAAGGCTTTCACCCCTATATTTGGCTCTGTGTTTTTTATTTAATAAGACCGCTTAGAAATTCAGCTACAAGATCCACCTATCTCTGTCTCCCAAGTGCTGGGATGAAAGGCATGTGCCACTATGCCCAGCTGAGTCACAATTCTTAATTGAAAAGAAGTGTTATCAATTGTGTCTTTGGCTGGGAAATTTCTCAACTATTATGTCTGCTACCCTTTTCATTATGAACAGGACTTCGGTCTGTAGCTAGAGTTTTTCTGGTCCTGCCTGGCCCACAGTCAGGATAAATCTCTCTACCCCACCAGTCCCGCAGCAGCTCAGACCCAACCAAGTAAACACAGAGACTTATATTGCTTACAAACTGTATGGTCGTGGCAGGCTTCTTGCTAACTGTTCTTATATCTTAAATTAACCCATTTCTATTAATCTATACCTTGCCACGTGGCTTGTGGCTTACTAGCATCTTCACATGCTGCTTGTCATGGCGGCGGCTGGCAGTGTCTCCCTCCACCTTCCTGTTCTCTCAATTCTCCTCTCTGTTAGTCCCACCTATACTTTCTGCCTGGCCACTGGCCAATCAGTGTTTTATTTATTGACCAATCAGAGCATTTGACATACAGACCATCCCACAGCATCAGTCTTCTTGCATTGTGACATAACCCGTCAATAGAAGTCACGACGTAGCATCAACACTTGGAGTATTTTACTGTGTTAAGTATTCTAGTTTCTTACTCAAATATTTATCATCCATAAAACATGGGCATGAATACTGTTCGTTCAAGCTCTTTGCTGTTTTGTATTAGGATGGCCTTTCTTCCAGTTCCCAACAGTCCTTATATCCATTTGAGACACCATAAAGAATAGATAGCAGCATCTACCTTCTGCCAGTGTTCTGAGCACAGCCACTCAGATAACCTCTAAAAGACAGAGTCTCTCTGCTCAGCCTTCCATACACCTTCACTGTCCCTCTTTATGTTTCCAGTTTCTTCTACACATTGCCCAATACAAAGCTACTTCTACATGGGGGTGGGGGTGATATTTCCTAGAGCAGCCATTTCTTCACACCAGTCTTTATTAGGACATTTAGGCTGCCATCACACAATGTTGGGTACTTTATAAAAACAGAAATTACTGCAGTCTGGAGACTAGGAATTCCAGATCAAGATACCAGTTGAGTTGCTACGTAATGAAGTTTGCTTCATAGTTATTGTATTGCAGATGGGCGAGGCATCTCCCTAAGCTTTGGAAAGGCCTTACATTTTATCTCAAAGGGTCAAAATCATTGAGAAGCACAAAACTATAGGCAATAAAGAGCAAGACCAAATCTCTAGGGTGAAGCCCAGGAACCTGTATTTAAATTCTTATTGGTGCTGAAGTTGGAAAACCACTAACTATGCACAGTTTACTTAGGTGAGGAAGTCCAGTTTGAAAGGACACTGAGTTGTATGACAGTTACCTTTAAGAAAGTCACTGGTTTCTGCTCCATTAAGTGGTTGTGGTTTCACTTCCGCACTCTTTACAAAATCCCACCCCTTCTGTCTGTCCTAGTAACATGGACACACCCACCTCACTTCCCCTTAATGGGATCTGTATAAAACTTCAGTCAGGCAGTGGCTTCTGATCTGACAGTGACCACATAGCAGATAACCTGTGGACATTCTCCAGAGCTTCTCCAAGCCCTCTGAGTAACATCTTGTGAGCATCATGTTAACCAGTATAATATAGACTCCAGATCATGCTGAGGCCACTGGATACTCCCCAGGGTCCATGACTAATGCATCTCAGCTTTGTTCAAACCAAAGTGCTTGAGCTTTTCTCATTTATACTCAGTAGACTATGAGCTGAAGAGCGTATTTATTTCACCTCTCATGGGATAACTCTGTTTTCCCATTCTCCATATCTCACTCGATGCAAGAAGACACATGTGAGGGCTTGGTCTCTGCATATGCTTGTTATGCATATAAACATTTCTGGGATGTTGAATTCATTTATATTAGAGGAAGGTGAAGCAAAGACTTCGGGTAAGTTCTTTTATTTCAAGAAATCCACAGGAGTCTACTTAAGGAGTATTAAGGAATTTTTTAGGATATAAATTGAGGAGCACAACTCACTAAACAGAATAAGATAAATCCATCGCAGAGTCCTGGAAGGATGATGGCCAGCCCCACGTTGCTCCTGCTGCCCGAGCCAGTCCACACCATCCAAGACCACGAGGGAGAGAAGAGAGCAAGGCATACATGCCCTTCAGGTCTTAAGCTAGCCCCAAGGCCACGCCCTAGGGGCTGGGACTTCAAGGTCATAGGTGGAACAGGTACCCACTACGTTCTCTGGACTCTAAAGTTTCTTAACTGTTTTCTCAGATGCTCTATAGCTTCAGCAGTAACACTGGCTTTATCCGCATCCTACCTCCAAAAGAAGAGAGACCCAGGTGAATGTGTGACTTCTGTTCTGTGCTTCTCTCAGAGAGGAATGAGTTCAAAGCTTTTCTTCATGAGTTACTTGACGCTAGAGAAATGGCTGTGGCCTCGTGGGCTTGGATGGTGTGGACTGGCTCGGGCAGCACCTTCATGGTGGGTCACAAATATCCATAACTTCAGTTCTAGGGGAATGGATACCCTCTTCTCAACTCCACAAGCACCAGGCGCACATACAATGCATGTACATACAGGTGCAGGCAAAACAGTCACATACAGAAAGTAAAATAAATACATCCAAAATAATTCAAGGAGTTTCCTCTTTTGATTTGGCTTATGAAAATTCATTGTAATACCAAAAACAAATACTATTAATATGAACTTTTTGGAAGCTTACATTGGTATGTCAAAATGGCAAATACTTAGTTTAAAAACCAAATCTTTGATGCTTCTCTTAAGAACATAAAACATTCATGAATGAATGATAAAGATAATGGAAGCTAAATCAAGGTAATTCAAATTAAATAATTTCTTAAAAAAACAATTTCTGTAGCTCTCTATTCTGGTTTAATAATAAACAGAAGATGTCTTTATTGAGAATGTAAATGAGATTTCTTGTATGAAGCTATCTGTGCTTACCACATTCCATCATTGAATAATTTACTGACAGGCACTGAAAGGCCAGAAAGCAGAATTGTTGCTTCATAATTCACATTATGATGTTTTGTGATTGTGTCTCCCCAGTGCTATGTGATTATGAGCCTGGGCAAGTTTCTTCGCCTCTCAGAGTCTCTGCGCTCCCACAGTATGAGGAAAGTGAGTCACACAATACAGGATCCTTTTCTAATCTAAAATTTTATGACGTTTTAGGTCGTTGGTTTTATTTTATCTTGTTTTCTTGTGTTCTGTCAACCATGCAATGCAGACTGATTCTGGACCCAGAAATGAATTTATAAGTTGTTTCTTTACTTCCTCGCTGTGCGAGCATGAACAATACACCCTTTTCTGAGCTTCTTCATGTGTGAAAAGTCGAGAGCACCTTCCTCCTGAGATCATGATCCATCGTGAAATTTCCAAAGTAACAAGGACAGAAGCCTTCCCTAGTCAGGTCCTCCATAAGTCATATTCTTTTTCTTACCCTGCAGCATCTTAGAAGTCTCGAATCTGCCTTTCCTATGGCCGTGTTCTGGCCTCTGTGCCTATGGGAAAGAGTATACTGTGGGAGGGTGTACTAGACTAATGACAAGATAGAGATGAGCACCCGAGCTAATAAGGCCTAAAACACTTCATTGTTTCCTCTTTCTACTCCTTTTGATTTAACCTGGGTAGGAAGAATGCTGACATCTGTGGACAGCAATTATCCCTCTCAATATGTCTTTATCTTTTTGTTGTTGCGATCTAGCATCCACAAACTTTCATAGAAGAAATATATTGGAGTCTTTAAAAAAAAATCGCTTACTTCCTGTAGAATCTGAAATCTTTTCTTGCTTTTTTTCCACTGGTATTTCATGTTATTATTATGTCTCTCAACTTTTAAACTTAAAATAGAATGACTTTGTGGATTACATGTCATTCAAAAGTAAACCAGTGCATGAAATTAAGGGTAAACATGGTTTCCAGTACTGCTTTATATAATGTGTCATGTTTTCTGACTTCACAGAAACACATGGAACATGTTGACAAAACTGGCTATTACTACCTAGCTCTAAGGCAAGTGCCATAAAACCAACTCCTCAATGGCCGTGAGATGTTCTCTTTGCTTCATTGTATTAAAAAAAAATTTTAAATCAGTTTTAAAAGATCGTTTTACACCAAATGTTGAATAGTATGAAGGTGTAGAACATTGTTCTAATCAGTTTTTGTGAGATGATTTGAACCCCACAGAGATGTCTAACTGAAAGGGTATAAAATAAATGCTATTTAGTTGGATTAATTCGGTTAATTTAGAATAAATGATAGCAAAGTACATATATATTTTCCATTGGCATTCACATCAGTACACCCACTATAACATTCTTACCTTCTATAATAAAATCACTTTCAGTAAATCACATTTCACATTGGAGTAGTTTGACATTGCCCATTGAAATCAATCCTAAACTGTTATGAAATCATAACACTGTAAAACTTTGTGAAATGTTTGTGCTATTTACATTTACCCTCATAGAATCAAATGTTAAATACCTGTGTGGGAGCTGTTTTTACAAGGTAAATGCATTATTATTTATATCTCTGGGTGCAAATGCTTTGAAGTAATGAGCACACGTAGCAGCTGACTATGGTCTTACATAATTTTCACTGCTACTACATTCTTGTCAGCATGCTGTCAAGGTCCTTGGATGGTTTGGTCTTAGTTTAACCCCTGCCTGTGATTCATGCTTGCAATTTTAATATGCACTTTTATAAGAGCAATAAACTCAATAATGCCTGGTTGTACTTCCTGTGTCCTCTGATTTGGGATTCAGGACAGTCATTCATACTGCCTCTGTATGTGATTCTCTTTTTTTCTCCCTTGAAGAATTCAAGGCTACCTGAACATTCAGAGACAATTACTTTCTACTTTCATATCACATCAAGTTCAATTTGGTATAATCAGTTGATGGAAACCAAGTTGTAGCTATAGTTTTCTCCCACCCAGGCCCACAGCCACTCAGACTCAAGTAAACACACAGAGCCTTATATTAATTAAAACTGCTTGGCCATTAGCTCAGGCTAACTACTGACTAGCTCTTACACTTAAACTCAGCCGCCCATTTCTGTTCATCTATATGTTAGCACGTGTCCTGTGGCTTTACCTGTGTGCCATTATATGCTGCTCCCTGGACAGCGGGCTGGCATCTCCTGACTCAGCATTCCTCTTCCCAGAATTCTCCTTGTCTGCTTATCCCACCTATATTTCCTGCCTGGCTACTGGCCAATCAGCATTTTATTAAACCAGTATACAAAAGCATTATCCCACAGCATTTCCCCTTTTCTGTTTAACTAAAAAGGAAGGTTTTAACTTTAACATAGTAAAATTACATATAACAAAACAGTTATCAAGCAAGACCAAGTCATAATTTTTCCATTTTCAAAGTAGCCAACACGAGGAATTAAAAAGAAAAATAACTTACAGAATGGAAACTAAGAGGGGAGAGAGAAGAGAATTAAAAGAAAATGGTTAAAAAAGGATATTGGGAGGAAAAGTACAGAAACTTGTACTTTGGTGCATGCTATACCAAGAAACCATAAAAACTAAGCGAAGAGAATAGCTTCTGTCGGGAATGGGGATCACTATGGAAAAGAAAGGAGCCAAAAATGTCAAAGGCAATATTCCAATAGGAAAACAAAAGTATGACCAGCAATGACACTTATCCTTAGAACTTCACACCTTTAAAATGGTTCTTCTAATTGCATAGGTATTTATTGAGGTGTACAGAACTTTAGTGTAGATATTTCACTGTGTGATGTTTCTTATTTGAAAGTTCCTTATGAAAAAGTTTTAATTGTTAAACACACACGCACGCACGCACGCACGCACGCACGCACGCACAGAGAGAGAGAGTAGAGGTAGATTTCAACTGCAATGTTCAGACTAGCTTAGAATAATTTGGATAAACCTGAAAAAAACTCCTTGAGAAAGCCCTGTGTTCAGCAGGTGGTAACCACTAGAGTAAAGAGCCAGGCAACTTAGTTGCTAGTTGCCAGACTGTCCAAAATTAGCATAGTCATGAATTTTTTCTTAAGATTCAACAAAATATACCTAATTTGGAAGACATTAATATTATTTCAAAATGATCAAGGAATTTCCCTTTTTCTCCCCAAATTCAGTTGTAGTTGTCAACAGGTTTTATAAAATTGGTAAGACGAGTATGACCCAGTTTCAAGACCTCAGATGTTAAATTTTACCCCCATTGGTCTGAAGTTGATTAAGTAACATAGTCAGCTACAGAGAAGGAGCCTTTGCTTGTAAGATTTGAGTCACAGGAGCCATTAACTACTGCAGGACTTTGGGGATCTTCATGAAGCTTGCTTCCCATGTCTCTCAATGGAACACCTGCTTCTAGGTTTTGGAAATCAAATGAAATATAAGTCAACATGTGCTAAAAATTAAGGATTCCTTTGTCATCACAATCTATACAATACAAGAAATATCTGTTTATGAAATTAAAAACATAACATAAACTTGGAAAAAATAAGTTAAAGAAAATGAGAACGAAAGGAAAGGAGAAAACAAAGGCCACCTTTAAAGAAGGGATTTGTGTTATCAGAAATGTGAGATGAAATTAGTGTTGGCTTTAAAACATGACTATGACTCGATTTCTTATTAAGTCTATCAGGGTACCTTTTTAAAATTTTGAATGACTGTATTGTCTTATAAAATTGTTGTCTACAAATACAGACATATAAGAAAAGATACTCCAACCCCAAAATATCTTGTGGTCAACCTCCTAACTACAGTGCATAGAGGGGGAAATCGAAGATTCCAAACCTATGTGACAAATTACTCCTAGCAGATATAAAAGCTTTTAACACAAGAGACTGTGTTTTTAAGCACATTGCTGAGGATTATTATCAGGATTAACTGAGTGGTTATAATACCAGTTTGACTATGGAGGTGCATGATGTAAAGCAATTATTTAATACATTGAATTGTCATAGACACATATAATATATTAAGTCTTAGTATTGTAGTATCTATGGTATTTTCTATAATGCCAGCTTGCTCAACTATCAATCAAAACCAAAAGGCTAAGTTTTCACCATAACACTGTCCAAAGGAGGGGGAAAAGGAAAATTAAGGATTTATGACTACGACAAGTCAGCATTCAGTCAGATCGCAACTATTCTTCAAATCGTCTAACCTCATTAACCAATGTAAAATAAGCCTCATCTGACACAAAACCAGTGTTCCAATTTTAGGTTCAAAGCAGTGATTGAGTTTGCAAGATCAGCATGAGAGGCTTGCTGGTAGAGGAGGGCCTTTTGTATGCCTCCTGTAAGCCCTGGAAACTCACAATTTAAATAAAAAGGGCACTGGCAAACCAGACACTTCAGGAGAACATCTGGAACTGCTATTAAGGCTGCCCCTGTGATCTTGGTTGTGTAGTAGCCACTAACTTCTCTGTACACAGACAGATGTGGCTGAGAACTATTCCCCTGGAGGAGATGGTTGGAGACATCAGAAACTTGAAAAGTAGGGCCAACCCATGGAAGATGGGCAGGGTAACCACTAATGGATGCTTCCCCCCCTTTTCCAAGAGTGTTTTTTAGTGCAAATAACAGAAAATCACTATAAGCTTATTTAAACAAATACAACATTCAAAAACAAACTGACTGAGGTTCACAGGTAAGGTGACTTGAAATGAGGCCAGAGCTATTTGCAGAAGTGATAGAAAACAACAAACACAAATATTTCCATGTACCCTCCATTTCTTGACTCTGCTTCCATGGTGACAACTCTTTTCTGTATTGCTACTTCATGGTCCCAAGATGACTATCTTGTTCACATCCAGACTCTTCATGATTAAAGTGTCCAATCCTAAGTAGCCAGTCTTCTTCTGGGAACAGTTAAGACTGCCAGTCTCATACATGCTGTCTCATACAAATCTCAGCAGAGTAGAGTGCAAATGTTAGATTCTGAAGCCAAAATGAATTAACAAAGATTATTATCCCACACTGCTTCAATAATCTAGCTGTGTTTGAAATTATACCAAATAGCTTAGGCTTGTGTCTTGGGTCCTATTTTTAATTTAGAGTCATGCCAACTATTCTTGAAGAACATAAGGTATGTTAGAAAGAGGTGGAATTAAACGATTGGGGTGCTGTTGCCAAACATAAGAGGACATATGTCAGGTAGCCACAGAGACAGATTCTAGGTATAGGTAATACTAAGAGAGAAACACTGAGGTGTTTTTTTTTTTTTAATCATCTCAGACAAGGATGTTTAAGCTATAGAAATTTATGTCTAAGTTATGGAGAGGACTCTTTCTGGCATTTAGACAGCTACCTTCTCCCTAAGTTCTCACAGAGAGAGAGGGAAAGAGGAAGGGAGGGAAGGAAGCAAAGAGAGAGAGAAACAGCTCTCATCTCTTTTGTGTATAAGTAACCATCCTAAGAGCTTCAACCTTGTGATCTCATCCAAATCTAATTGCTCCCCAGCATCTTCTTCCTCAGGTACCAGCCCATGGGCGAGGCGGGTAATGACTTTATTTAGCATGTGGACTGGAGAAAATGTGATTGAGTCCACAACATTCTTCCCCTTGTAACATGTGTTCGCATCACTTCAGCAGTCACAAGCCATTCTGAAATCAATTCTAAAGTCCAATGTCCAAGTTCTTTTCTAATATTCTCTAAATCAGGAGTGGGTGGCATAAATATGTTGTTTCGAGGACAGAGAGATGGCTCAGTGGTTAAGAGTTCGTACTGCTCTTGCAAAGGACCAGAGTTTGTTCCCAGCACCCACCTCAGGCAGTTCACAACTGCCTGTAGCTCCAGCTCCATGGATATGATGTCCGCTTCTGCCCTCTGGAGGCACTGCACTTATGTGTATATACCCACACACTATATATACATAATTTAAAGTAACATTTTAAAAAACATCCTGTAGGTCTCTTCATGGTTTTACAGAGCCAATTATGAAGGGAAGGTCCATAGTTAATAAACTTGAAATCTGCTAGTATCTGACTAATGACTGCACTAAGACTAAACTGCTCTACAACTATAAGCCTTCAAACAGAGAAGTTACATGCTTCCAAAATGTAGTGAGCTGGGCTAGGATATATAGACATCTCCTTCTGAAAAGGGAGAGACACGAAGGAGGGAAGAGATCCCAAACAGGTTCAGCTTGGTAGGGAAAATGCCATCAGATCTTAAAACTCTAGAACAATCCTGGGGGTTGATGTTCTGCCTTCTAGGCCCTACAAATGGCAACGTCATCCCAAAGCTCTGCCTGTTTGCACCCCTGTATCTCTCTATGCTGGATTCACTCTGTGTACACAGTAGGAAATAGCCTGTTTGCTTAGGTCTGTGTGCAACCCTCATGACTTTTGAATAATTTCCTAGATGACTCTTCTTCCTTTATAAAGAGTACTGCAAGTTGTAGCCAAATGGCTCTGTGGCCTGTTCTCTAGAATACAAGTATAATGGCCTGTCTCCATTTCATCCAGTCTCCATCCCTTCATTGGAAACTTAGCAGGATGTCTCTTGTTCCCTCTTATCTGTACTCTTGGCTTTTGCTAGGACAGGTGACTGGAGCCAGATTCTACACTCATAATCGCCTTATCGCAGGCTGGTTAGGCTACACAACTTGACATTGCCTTCAGAACAAATAGTTGTGGGTTTTGCAATATAGATAATATGAGAAGTTTCCAAGCCTCCAAGTTCCTGACCATTTCTTCCCAATACTCCTTTTAAAATGATTCTCTCACCTCACAGTTTACTACCAGCAGTAATAAGATTCTGAACCACACCTTGGATATTTTGCTTTGAAATCACTTCTGCTAAGTGTTGGTTGCTTGCCCCCTCTGCCATCCACAAAACATTAGTACATAAATCCTTCTGATTTTTGCTGCTTTGTAACAAGGACTGCTTTTCAAATTCTTGTTTCCAATAAAGTACTCTAGCTTATCTGAGGAATCAACACAATTAGCCTTCTTTTCCTTACTTCCAGTGTAGACCTCAAAGCTCTTTGAGTATCCAGCCTCTACTCAGCTCTGAAACTGCTTCTTCATGTGTGAAGCGTACACTACATCAGAAACACGGATCAAAGTATTCATATATTTCCACAGTGTCAGGATTTATTGAACAACAGTAAGTTCACAAGCTGAGCTGATTTCATTGGCTGCAGTTTTCCTAGCAGTCCCAATTTCCCTTGATAGCCACTGGCAAGTACAAGATATTTTGATCCAATCTTAAGTACTAATATCAACTCTTAGCTCGCACATTACATATTGTACGGTTATTATGTTTTTACACACACACAAAAAAACCAACCAAACAAACAAACAAACAAAACCAGACAGAATGGCTACAAAAACGGTAAGGTGAGTTCAAGGAATTCAAAGAGAACATACTAGAGACAAAGGCTGAGACTGAGAGAGATGCAGAGCCTCCATGGAGGTGGCATTGGGGGAGGTGACTACAGGAGTATTATAAATTAATCCTATTGGATTACTTCTGGAGATTCCACCTGTCAGCCATGGAACCAAACTACAGAGTCTTCAGGAAAACAGGTTTAAGCTGTCTTAGCATTGAGCCAAACTTCAGAGACAAGATGGTGGCCTTAGAGATGGGGCATGGGACTGGGTCCAGATGAGCACAGACATTGACGGATTAACTGTAATTTGAATAGGCCATGCCACAGTGGAGACTGCTGAGCTCCTGCGTCAGTTGAGAGTTCTCTATCTGTAGGCCTCTTGATGTACACACCAGTCAGATGACAGGTTGGTAGAGGTCATCACTATTGAGGAGTTAGCTATTCTCTTCTCTATGGGGTCCAAGCAGGGAGATTCTTGTATCTTTTCTCAGTGTGGCATGTTGAATTATTTTTACGTCTAGAGTTTGTGATAATGCTCTTAATCACCTGTGCATATATATGGTCCCAACATGCTTTAATAAATTTATAGAATACTACCTTTTTGTTTTTAGGAAAAATGTGTTTATCTGTTTGTACCTCATAGATGATACTCAACAGGTGAGGGTTCTTATGTATACAAGAAGGTGTAGAGTCATTCTACATTACGTCTGTGTGTTTACACTCACAATGGAGTCAAATGATGCTAATAAGAGTAAGTCTCTTGGGGGAAGAAAGAGCCTAAGAAAACACTGTTTTATACAACATAACAAGTAAGTTATGGCAAGACGCAGCCTAACCTCAATAAGATGTGTAGGTATCAGCTACATCAGTGGCCTCTGTTGGCACCAAAATGCTAGCTATATCTTTGTAGACAAAATTTGATGGCAAACATTATATTGAAAATACTGTAACTGCACTGAATATTAACTATTATTTTTCTTTGGGGTAGTAATATTTTTCTCCTACTTTCTTAATAGCAAAAATTTTCTAAAATATATATGTATTACTCTAGCTAAAATATAATTAAATTATATTATTTACAGGCAATATTCTAGAAGTTTTAAGAAATTAGATCATTATTCTAGTGTGTATTAATAACATAAAATTACATGGTAATGATGTTAGTCAAGTTAATCAAGAAAAATGTCCAACTTGGCATCACACACTTCATGTAAATATTCTTGGGAAGATATAATCTTTTTTTAAATAGTTTTCATCCAGATTACAAAATTAATATCTATTATAAATAACATGTAAAATGGAAAGCAGCAGAGATACAAAATGTGTAATTAGTGCTGATATTAAAAATGATAATTTAAGCACTAGTCTTTTGGGACTGGCTGCTGGCTGCCTTTTAAGTTATTTGTTCTGTAAAGTAGTGGTCATGGTGATTGATCATCTACAATGACGTCTCGAAAGGGAAATTTTAATTTCCTACAACATAAATTACACATTTACAAAGAGTGTTCCTGCCACATAGATAACACTGGAAATACTTTACAAGGAAAATGATAATTCTGGCCAGGCTTAGTGGCACTCACTCTCTTGTAACCAGCTACTTGAGAGGCCTGGGCAACACAGTAATAAGGTCCTATCCCAAACTAAAAACAAAACAGCCCATGATGGTGTCACGTGCCTTTAATCCCAGCACTCGGGAGGCAGAGGCAGGCAGATCTCTGAGTTTGAGGCCAGCCTGGTCTACAGAGTGAGTTCCAGGGCAGCCAAGGCTACACAGAGAAACCCTGTCTTGAAAACAAAAGAAACCATCAAAAACAAAACAGAAAACAGCCAAAAATTAAATAAAATAAAACCCATACATTTCATGCCCATGTAGTAACCTTAGTAATTTTAGCATGAAGCTCCTCCATTTTTTCCTATTCTACATGTAAGAGAGAAGTATGTATACAAATTATTTTTGTAGTGTGTCCTTATTTTTTTCTTTGTATTTTTGAAAAGTTACTTTTAAATGTGTTTATGTAGAAAACTTCACAGTGTTTTTTAGAAAACTATTATATTTATAAACTATATCTTTCAATAGAACTTGAAATTGATCTGCAGATTTTTCGGTGATTTTGTAAATTCCTTTTGTTAACTTTCTTTTCAGCTAGCACACAAAATAATGAGGTTCAATGAAACATTTTTACACGTGTGTATCACTTTACTTTGATATTTAGATAAATTGTATCGAATACTGTTGTTGTACACGTGCTGGTGTTTAAATGACTGTTTCAGAACTGAACCAATCCTTTCTCAGTTCTGTGATTCCATTTTCAGGACGTTCCAGACCAAGTTTCTGCTTCCTACTTGCTTGGTTCTGCCAACAGGGGGCGCCAGAGGCAAATCGCAAGGCTCTCCCAGATGGATCTCCTTCATTTCTATTTGTTTCCCATAGCTTTCCGGCATACCCTCCGTTCATTAATTCCAGAAGTTGCCGCTAAATCTGTATCATTCTCTCTGGCAACTTCATCATCAGCTGGCCGGTCCTGTTAAGGCCCCCGCAGACATAGGAGCTTCACGTTTACTAAATAAAAGTCTAGCATAACCAGATCAATTAAATTTCAGATTAACAATGGATAGTCGTTTGCTATGGCCATGTTCAAATATTGTATTTTTAACCGCGTGTTTTCTATGTTGTCTGAGGCCTGTGCAGGCTCTGTTCTCGAAGCACTTCTCTTGGCTCCCCGCTCTTATTTCCTTCCACAGTTGTTGCCGTTGCGATCACTCAGGCCATCATTTTCGGCCTAAAGGAACCCTTTATTCTGTTCTGCATCCTGGCTACCCTGACTGATCCAACAGGCGTTCCTAAAGCAGAAATACCTAGATTCATAGTTGTCCTGCTGCACTGAATGCGTGTGTTACATAGACACACAGGCAAACGCCCTGGTGGAAGCCAACTCGACTCTGCCTATTTTCTAAAGAGGTGAATGCATCTAGAGAATATTGATAGTCTGGGCACAGTGAGAGAAAAAAAAAGTGTCATTTCTTCATGCCTTGTCGTCCAGGAGGGAGGGGTGTGGGAAAGCCTCCTCACTAAACATGGACCCAGATGACCTGAGATTAAATGTCGGCTAGGATTACTAGACAAGCTGGGTGACCCTCAGCAACTTCTTTTTTACCTCCTTACCTATCTTTATTCACTGTGACATAAAGAGAACATATAGGCCTCCAGAATGTTCTATCATGCTAAATAATTCATGTAAATTTCTTAAAAAGCATCCAGTATATAAAAATAGTTAAGTGCTTGCCTTTTTTTTTTAAAAAAATTAACTCTTGATGATAGCATTTGACTATTCTGCTTAATGCCTGCCATTGGGCAGCCTGTGTGAACAGTCACTTTCTGTCTTCTCCATCAGATAGAGCACTGTGGAGTAGATGAGTAGACCTAACTTCCCTTACACAACTACTGCTGCTCCATTTTTTGCTGGACCTGCTTCCTTAAGCAAAAGAATGTGGAGAGGGGAGCCACCATTAACAAAATAGCTCAGAATCTTACTCGGGTTGTGTTTGACAGACCCAAAGACTGTCAGAACCTAAAAATGCTGTTACCAAAGGTCTTAGAACAGCATGCCCAATGCCAAGTTACTGGAAGATACAATCTTACTGATTTTGCACTTTGGAAATCCTGACCCAAAAATAAATACATACATACATACATACATACATACATAAATATATAAATGGCAACCAAAAACTCCCTTTCAATGGTTTAATAAATATTAGTCTAATTCTCCATATGAAGAAACTGCCCAGTGTGCCCAGTGCCACATAAAAAATAGTTAACAGCCTTGGGCCCCTTCCTGCCATTCCTCAGGATCTCCAGGTCATTACAATATCACACGAAGATGACAAGGCTGCTGTTACTTATCAGTGTGTCACGGGTTTAAAGAGAACAGCAGTAAAAACAAAATGATTGAAGAGCCCAAATAATCTACACAATCGAAGTAATTCTAAAACGTGGCTTTAGGGACAATAGAATCAGGATAATTTTGTTTTCCCAGTCAGAAAGCTCTTGGCCTCAGTCACCCCTTTTGATAAACAAGTTATTGTTGAGGATAACAAAGACTCACTGTTTGTCAGTGCTGGAGACTGTGGTAAACATTACACAGCTCGTTGACACACTGTTCCTGAGAATGCCACTAGGTAGTTACTCATTCTCTGGACAGAAGTGAGAAAGAAAGTTAAGGCTTTGAATGGTTCGGTCACTTGTCCAGAGTTACACCCTTAAGAGGTAGGGGGACACAAGGATTATACTCAGACCGGTTGGGTTCGAATCCCACATTCTAAGTCATTATACTGCATCTGCGTTACTTTACATAACTAGTCCTCCATGACTGGATCAGCCCTGCGGTTCAGTGAAGTGTGGAGCAGTAACAATTCCAAAACAAACTCACTGGGAAATTTTCACTGGTCTCAGGGCAGCCACTGGGTGCTGACACCACCCCAGGCTCACACGCATTCCAATTGGCCTCCATTTTTAGCCAACAGCATATAATCTTTAGTCATGATTTAGACTGGGAACTTATCCTATAACCAGCCACTGACAGGAGTCTGTGCCTCTTGCTTTACCAAACAATATTTTAAACTAATCAAATGGACGGGAACAAAATAGACATTTTAAGTAAATGTTTTTTAAAATCATACTTTGCTCCTCCTCGCCTTAGTCATTTTAAGTGTGCAGTTATGAAATAGGTGTCCAGAATTTTTCGTTGTAAGCCTAAAACTGGATGCTGTTAAATCATCTTTCTTGTTTTTTTTCTGTTCTCAGGCCCTAGTATACACTAGTCTACTTTGGTTTCTATGAATCTGAGAACTTTATATACTTTATAAAGTAGGATTTTACAGTATTTTCCTTTCTGTGACTACCTTATTTCACTTAGAACAGTGGTTCTCAACCTGTGGGTCATTATCTCACATATTAGGAAGGTTGAGAACCACTGACTTAGAACAATATTCCTAAAGTTCATTCATTCTTTAGCATTTAGTAAGGCTTCGTTCCAGGGGCTGGAGAGTTGGCTTTGCAGTTAAGAGCACTGATTGCTCTTCCAGAGGACCTGGGTTCAAGTCCCAGCACTCACATAGCAGGTCACAACTGTCCATAATTCCTGTTCTAGGGATCTGACACCCTCACACAGACATACCTGCCGGCAAAACACCAATGCACATAAAAAATAGTAAGTTTTCCTTTCTGTTTGGGGATAGTAATATGCTCATGTTTCCTGTGTCTGCTTGGATGGAGTATACCTTTTCACCACTCTGGACAGTGCTACTCCTGTGTAGCTATGAGGAGTCTGCTTAAGATCCTGCTCTCAAGTATTTTGAATATACTCCCACTTGTGGGATTGACAGATTCTACAAAAGTTTGATTTTTGATCTCCTGAGAAATCCCATAAGCTTCCATCACTTCCCTTCTGATATATTTTACATTTTCACTAGTAACCTTTAGGGGCTCCACATCTTCAACGGCACTTATTCTTATCTGTGGAGCATTATATCTTTTTTTAAATTCCACTTTGATGTAACAATATATTTGGATGTCAGAAAACATAGTATGACATAAGCTAGTATTTCACAAGGAATGATGGATGCCAGACAAGCACAGGATTCCAGCCCCATAAACATGTTTAACTGTAGAAGCTAAATATTACCCTTGGACATTCCTTAAGTCAATGAATAACTTGTCCTTTTGAACCTAAAACAGATTTTGTTTCCTTGGGCTTTTGCCCATCACTGTCTTACTCAGAATCAAAAGCTTCTTGATATGAGGCAGAGGGAGCCAACTGGAAAGGCACAGACTTCTTACTTCAACCATCTGCTAAAGATGGAGAGAAAGCCGGGTATTTCAAAGATGCCCTGGACTTGGAGATTTAGATTTCAGGATGGAAACGAAACCAATGCCATAGCAAGACTATCTGAAACACACTGCAACAAGCTCCAGCCACTGAAGGCTCGATCCCAAGGAAATATGGACAACCACCACGAAGCTGCAATGTGAGTGTCTGAAACCACGTCCTATTTTTTAAAAATCTTTTCATTTGACTGTGAATCATTTGTTAGAGAAAGTTGAGACCTAATAATGAATCACAGCCATTAGTAAGTAACCAAATAGTAAGATATTATGCAAACAACAAATTTGGATATTTGTATAAATATATTTGTATATTGTATATTCTTCTATGGAGGTCAGAAATTGCTTACCTTAAAGAAAAATAGTTTCATATCAGTATTATCTAATATTTTGATTCTGTGATATGAATTTTAAAAAAATCTTTAAAATCTCTATCTTATTTATATTCATATTATTTATTTTTTATTTCTATCTCCCATTTCATGAGTACAAACCTAAATAATCAAATACCTTTTTCCCTTCTAAATATGCAGATGAATAAATAATTTAAAATTATAGTAGACTCATTATCATTATTCTTTAGTTTGTGAACACTGATATTCTAATAAGAATTTATTGTATTAAAAAATCTTAAGTGTTAGCACTCTGTAGCCAGTGACTATGAAAGTTTCTAAAGCTATCAGATAATTTCAAATGACAAGATAAGCAGATTTGGGTTGGTGATCTAGATCCTTATAGAGTGTTTTTCTAACATGCCTGAAGCCCTGGGTTGGATCTCCACGTATATGGGACATGGTGGCTCATGACTATAATTCCAGCACTTGGAAGGTAGAGACAAGACAAAGTTCAAGGTCACCTTCAGCTACATGAGACTCTGTCTCAAAACAGTTAAACCAATAAAAAAGGCCCATAGATATCTTTTTAATTGACATACAGAAAGAGACCAGTAATGAACAAATTTAGAGCTCACTTGAAAACATATAAAAGCTTCTTCGGTTAAGTAAGATAATATGTGTGTGGGTAAGTCCTAGTTAATAATAAGTTATAAATAATGCCCTTGTTCTGTGTAGCAGTTAATAATGGCAAACCTGAGGCTGAGAAGTGTCTCTTCTAACAGTTCCAACAACGCTCTAGTGAGCAAGCATGTTAAGTAACACAGCTGTGTCTTTACCTTTGTCCAACTTACTGTTTTTCTTCCGGGTGGTGTTAGTCAGCAGTGGAGACCACAAAAGAAAATCCGACATTTTAAAGCTTTGTTTCCCCCCCTACATTTGTTTATTGTGCTTGTGTGTGTGTGCACATGTAAATGCATGAATGCATGAGTATCAGTCATGGAACAACTTTTTGGAGTCAGTTTTTTCCTTCTCCCACCTGGAGGTTGAACTCAGGTCATTAGGCTTAGAGAAAAGCACCTCTACCCACTAAGCTATTTCACCAGCCTCCACTTTAAAACATTTTAACCCAGCCTCTGCTAGTGTCAGAGGCAAATTCCTTACTGAGTTTAGGAGTGATGGTTAATAATAAATGTAGAGGGAAATACCACAGTTAATACAGAGCACAATAAACCTGAGATACATAGCAGTGTTCTATTTCCAGTACTCAAAACACAATAACACAGGCCTGGAGACATGGCTCATTGGTTAAAAGTGCCCAGTTTGGGTCCCAGAACTCACAGGGTGACTTACAAGCTCTAGTTATGATATCCCTGTTCAATAAATCTCAGGACATCATAAAATAGTTTCTGGTAGTCACCTACCAGGCATCTGAATTCCATTATACTACATCACAGTTGCCATGTGGAGGAGCACCCCAAAGCACAGCCTAGTTCCTTGGCCAGCTGGTAAGATAAGTCCTCTCTCTGGTCAGTCCCCCTGAAGAACATTCATTCCCTTTAATGAGAGTAATTGATTTAGACTGAATCCATCCAGGGATGGGGGCAGAAGGAAGAAGCAGAGAAACACTGACCACTTTCTCCAAAGTAATTCTGTACCAGCATCTTCCCCGTCAATGATGTTAAATAGTTGGAGGGTAGGTCAGGAGCAGCAGACCATGTGAAATCTCTAAACATCACATTTATGTTTTGTCATCCAGTCTACAGTTTCTGTTCAAAACTAAAGCAAAACTCTATTTCCCTGCTGTCTGTATTTCTATGACAATGTAGTTATACTATTTAAAATGTTTGCCATTTGTTTACGGCTCTAGTTGGCGGCATGAACCTGGAAGAGCAGGGCCTAAAAATGAAGTGGACTAAAGTCTCATGCAATAGCCAACTTTATTCAGAGCATCAGGCAATTTATAGTCTGAGGGTGAAGAAGAATTGCATGAGTAAGGCTTCCAATCACAAGGACAAGCCACATGTGGCAAAACATGTTTTCCCATACATGCATATGGATAACAACTGAAGTAAATTCTCTCCTGTCTGCTGCACCTGGGGGTGGGCATGAAAGCACATTCAGCGAACAATTCTGTGTTTTGAAGAAACTGAGGTAACGAGACTCTTGTTTTCTTAGACTTTTCTCACAAGCACTCAGAATCCTCATATGACCCTGTTCTTGGACTGTGATCCAACAACCATTAATTAGCTTTTTTATTTGAAAGGGTGTGTCTTTTCCCCCAAAAAGGACAACTTCAAGTTAATTGTGTTGAAATGTATAATTTCTATAAACATAAAATTAAAAGCATACTTTTCCACTGAAGTTTAAGCACACTTTAAAAAAATTAGCCCTTTAGATGTCTGATTGAGTAAATATAAAATAGACAAAAACCACCCCCAAGCACTTAACCCTCTAAAACGAATAGATCAGATGTACAAAGTACATACATTAGATTTTCCTGAGTATTTCAAGCATCTTGAAGTCAGGACTGGGAAGATGACCAGGAAAAGCAGGCAGATCCAATGCAGTCAGTTTCTGTAGTTAACAGTAAAAGCGTGTATCAATGTAGGAGATACAGTCCAGGAAGAGTAACCATAGAAGTAGACCTGGACCCACAGAATGATGAAGTTGAACAGCAAAACCAAGCAAGCTAAGGCCCATAGGAAAAATTGAGAACGATTAACTTTTTGGTAGAGAACTGAAAAGTATAAAGTTCTTTTTGAGACTTCCACAAATAAAGGTAGACCTTAAAAATCTTCCTTAAAAAAGACCTGAAGTTACTGATATTTACAATTCTCCTACACAGCAACTCACCAGAACATTCACAGTAAAAGCTACAGTCAACAAGCAGTGAGCTTCGCTTTCAAAAGTCTTTGTTACTGGTCTACTCTTTCACTTGATTTAGTTGTAATGGATTAGTTAAATAATGTAGAAGCATATGAAGAATAATAAAAATGAATATCCGTCAACCAGCTGAAAAACTTAAGCTTAGCAAAATTAGTTGAAGGCCTCTGCTACCTCTCATTAAACTTTCTCCTCTCTGTACCTGCCCACTGCACAGTACAGAGGGAATGATCAGCTTGAATTTTGATGTTCTGAAAAATACCTTTATACTGCTACTGTGCATGAGTATGATCCATATGACAATACTCATTTGGTCTCCTCTTGAACAGGAAAGCCACTCAGGAAAGGAGGCATGTGGTACAAGAACACTAACAACACTAAGAACATAACAAAAAGCCTTGAGGTAACAGAAATATTCAAAAGGCAAGAAAACCTATTTTTTAAAAAATCATTCTTAACAGTCTCAAAAGAATAAAATATACTGTAGGTGTGAACCCAGAACTGGGTAAGGCAGAAAGGCATGTCCAGATAGCAAACAGAAATAAAACTCTAAGAAAATAAGTGTGTAGTTGCAGAAATTAAAAACACAGCAAACACTGGTTGGATTTTGATGGAATATTTTAAAGACAGGACAAAAGGATAGAGGCATTGAAAACAAGAGAGAAAAATAAGGAGAGGAGCAGCCAAGAAAGTCCATCAGTCACAGAAAAGGGATCACTGAAATAAATCAGGAAATAAAACAAGAAAACCTGTGCAGAACTGAAGGACACGTGGGTCCAAATTCTAATAACCTAACATGAAGAATAATGACTAACGCAGACTCACCTAGGCATATTATCATAAAGCCGCAGAATATTGATGCTAAAGACCAGATCTTCAGTTTTTATAAAGACAGATTTTAATGGATCGATAACCATAATAACAAAGACTGTTTTAGATAGAGCAATGCTAGAAGCTTGGAAATAATAGAGCATGCCTTTGAATTGGAATGGTAAAATATCTCTTAGCAACCATTCTACTAACACTATGAATCAAATGTCAAAAAGAAGAAGAACCAGTTTCAGATATATACATTTAAAAGTATTTCCTCGTGCGTATAATATCTTGGGTATCCCACCAATATAATAAAACAAGAGAAAAAAACTTAAGAAATCTAGGGAGCAAGGGCTCCTTAGGAAGAAGTGAAGTGATTCATCTACAGGACCATTCTAGTAAGTCCCAGATAACAGCCTTCCAAATTGGAGCAGAGCATAAAGAAGAGACAAAGAAGTGGGCTATGGGGAATGTGAAAAAGGAAGTGGTAGCCAGGTGGTGGTGGTGCACACCTTTAATCCCAGCACTCAGGAGGCAGAGGCAGGCCAACCTCTGTGAGTTCAAGACCAGCCTGGTCTCAGGTCTACAAAGCAAGTTCCAGGACAGTCCTGGCTATTACACAGAGAAACCCTGTCTTGAAAAGAAAAAAAAAAACAAAAAACAAAAAATTAAAAAAAGCAAGGTGGTTGATATAACTATCTTGTAACTATTGGAAGATGTTCAGGAGAACTGATGATTTTCTTTAGTTTTTAAAGAAACTAAACATAAAGCTAAGCTCACAAAGGAATAAATATAAAGAAATAAACATAAAGCTAAATAAAAATAACATAAACATAAAGGAACTGAACATAGAGCTCAGCTTACAAAAAAATAAAGCCTTATTAAATAATCATATTTTTACAAGGCAAGAAATAAAAGAGAGCTGGGAGAAGAGATCACAGACTAATAGAATGAGTGTGATCAAAGGGCATTATGTGTCTATGGGAGTGTATAATGAAATCCCTTACTTTGTGTAATCAATATATTCTTTTTTTAATTTATATTTTTGTTTTATGTGCATTGGTGTTTTGCCTATGTGTATGTCTGTGTGACGGTGTCAGGTCCCCTGGAACTGGAGTTACAGACAGTTGTAAGCTGCCATGTGGGTGCTGGGAATTGAACCTGGGTCCTCTGGAAGAGCAGTCCATGCTCTTCACTGCTGAGCTGTCTCTCCAGCCCAATATATTCTTAAAATGAAAAAGAAAGAAAGCCCTCTGTGCCTCTAAGCCACACTTGGACAGTACTAATCTTCTCATCATGTCTGCACTTACTGAGTTTATTTTCTTGAGATTAAAATTTTCTCATGGTGCCAGTTAAGTTTTCACAGAAATAGCAGCTCTGGTTAAACTAAATGAGACACAAACCAAAACCGAAGTCCTTCATCTGCAGAGAGGTCTGGCAGGGGTGGGAGTGGTGTTGCCAGGCGTGGAGGGAAATAAGGAAGGGTAGGAGGAGAGAACTATCAGAACGAATTTGATTCATGTAAGAGATTGTCAAACAACAAAATTAACCAAATAAAAACTTATAAATGTAAAAGTTACTTATTCAGCTAAGGAGATTGTTGTTGTCATTTCCAGTAATGTGTAGGAGCTAGAGTCAAAGTTTGGGCTATACAGGTGCTCGTTCTAAAAAAGGGATTCTCAATGCCACGTCTAAAAAACTTCTATTCAAATTACAAGTTAGCAAGCCGGGTCCCTAACTTCAATGGAACTGTTTAAACCCACTTACCTTGTTTATAACCTGTGTATCACATGTTCCCTAACTTTCTTTTGCTATAAACTCAAGAAATTTTACCTAATATGTTTTATAAGATATATGCATGTTACCCAGATAAAACTTACAATTCAGTGTTCTATTTAAAATTTTATGATCCACCATTTCACCCGCTGTTTAGGAAATCAAACCAGTTCATAGAGCAAACACATCAGCAGAAGGTAGGAAAACATGTGAAGAGAGAAGAGAGAAAGAAAGAATAAACATACAAACACATCAGTAAGTTCAGTGATGAGTGCTAGGAAGGAAAGAAGTCTCCAGCCAGGTAAGGGAGATAAGAAAGACGATGCCGGAGATACACCCCATTTTCTTCAGTAGTGTAAGAGTGAGCCATGCTGAGAAGATGGCAAGGGTAAGCAGAGGTTGAAAGAGACAGAGGAGTTAGCAGATTCCAGGAAAGTGGAATCCAGTGCAGATGGGGAGCAGCACACTGAAGGTGGAGTTCGCGCTAGTTAAGTATGGCGCAGAATAAAGTGGTCACAGATGGGGTAGATGGGGTGGTTTCCCATAAATAACAGGGGCCTGACTGTATAGCAGATTAGAAGCTGTTACTTTGAATTATGTGATCCAGTCCTGACTCTAAGTGAAATGAATGACTTCAGCAAAGTAATGACTCTCAGCAAAGGACTGACACAAGCTGCCTCACTCTCTGAAAGCTTGGGACTTGGGGGATAGACTGTTAAAAACCAAAGTGAAACGGGCATGGTTAGGAGTTATAGCTGTGTGGTCCAATGATCTTTGTCCTTCAGAAAACGTGACAGGTGGACACATTTTGTGTGTGTTTTAAAAGAAGGGTGAGTAACTGGTGGTTTCCCTGGGGGGTCTAGTAGAGTAGAGAGAAAGAAGAAGAGAAAGACAGGAAGGGAAGTTGGGTGTTCTTCGAGAGGATTTTAACCAGGAAGTCTTAAGTCTGCTCCCAATTGAGAATGATGAGAGGAGAGCAGGCTTGATGAAAATGCAGTAGTTTATTTCCAAACATTTATGTTAAATTTCATATGGGAGCAAGCTCTCCAGATAGGATAAGGTTACTGGAACCACAAATCTAGAAATCAGTGGAAGGTCTACAGTAGAAATACTAGTTTTTGAGACTTTAACATACCGAAGATAATAAAATATGGGCAAACCAAAAGGAGGAAGCATAGATTGGTGACTGAGAATTTTTGCACCTGTGTTCATAAGGGATACTGGTCTACAGTTTTCTTTTTTCTTTGTGGTCTTTGTGTGGTATCCGGGTAATGATGTCTTTGTAGAAAGAATTAGGAAATGCTCCTTCAGTTTGTATTTTGCAGAAGAGTTTTAGGAGTATTGTCATTAGTTCTTCTGTGAGGGTCTAGTAATTTTCAATTACTGCTCCTATCTCAGTAGGGGTTATTGGTCTGTTATAATGGCTTCTCTGATTTTGATTTAACTTTGGCAGGAGGTATATATATATATATATATATATATATATATATATATATATACACTAGGTTTTCCAGTTGGTGTGGTATAGATTTTTAAAGTATGCCCTTAAGATTCTCTGGATTTCCTTGGTGTCTCTTGTGATATCCCTCTTTAATGTTATTAATTTGGGTATAGTCATAGCATCTTTTAGTTAACTTAGTTAAGGCTTTGTCAATCTTATTGGTTTTCTCCAAGAAACAACTCTCTTTCCATTTCATTAATTTTTTATAGTTTGTGTGTGTTTCTATTTCATTGATTTCAGCCCTGAGTTGATTATTTCTTGCTATATACTCTTTTTGGATGTTATTTCTTCTTGTTCTAGAGCTTTCAGGTATGCCAATAAGTTGCTAATGTGAGATCTCTCCAAGTATTTGATATAGGCACTTAGTGCTGTGAACGTGCCTCTTAGAACTGCCTTTCTTGTGTCTCATAGGTTTGGGTATGTTGTACTTTCATTTTCATTTAATTTTTAAAAGTTTCTCATTTCCTTGTTAATTTTTATCTTGACCGATTTTTCATTCAGTGGTGAGGTGTTCACTTCCCATGAGTTTGTAAGCTTCTGTTGTTGATATTTATGGTTAGGTAGGATGCAGGGTCTTGTTTGACTTTTCTGTATCTATTGAAATTTGCTTTGTGCACATGTATGTGGTCAATCTCAAAAAAAATGAGCCATCAAGAATAAAGTGTATTCATTTGTGTTTGAGTGGAATGTGATATAGATGTCTGACATTGTTTAACTCCACCATTTCTCGGTTTGGTTTTTGTCTGGATGACCTGTCTATTGGTAAGGGTGGGGTGTTGAAGTCACCTAATATCACTGTATGATTGTAATCCCTCATTTACTTTTAAAACAAGCAGTTTCTTATAATGTCATGTAGTGGTTTAACGTTCCCTCTAAGAGTTCTGTATTGTCTCTGCATGATTCTAAGCAGATTACTTAATCTCTCACAGTTTCAGTTTTGATATCTAACTCAGAATTGTTGTGAGTTACACGGTAGAACTGTCGACCAGTTCTCATTTCCTGCTTGCTTCCCACTTGTGGAAAACATAACAAAGCCAGAAACAAGAGCTGTAGCTACCTCCACAGTCCAGCTATTATTACAGGGCATGTGACTAACTGCTTCCCACTTGGATAAAGGCAGAAGAATGAGCTTTCCTTGATCCCTGAACTAAAAGC
The DNA here is from genome assembly GCA_902168425.1 of Peromyscus attwateri. Lineage (NCBI taxonomy): Eukaryota > Metazoa > Chordata > Mammalia > Rodentia > Cricetidae > Peromyscus > Peromyscus attwateri. The sequence goes on along the minus strand of CABHPP010088497.1, from coordinate 26,683 downwards.
TTTCATTTATATGAAAGAAAAGATGGTTTACACCTCTCTGAAGGCATCAGTTCTTTGTTTATCTTACAAAATGAAATGCTGTGTTAATCATCTATTGGGAAACAAGAAGCCTTAGAACTGCAGTTGCCTCTGTTCCAAGGCAGTGCTGCCCTCTGCTGGAGACACCGTTCTCCGTCTCACATCCTTAATGCTGTTTACAGTCTTACTGAGGAGGAAAGAGAAGCCCTAAAACTGAGCAGATCGCCCTGGATGGAGGGAGATTTAGGATGAGGATCCTGAAAGTCACTTCATCTTAGTTTATCATCTTACCCTATCTTTATTAAATTAAAAATCAGAGTGTTCATTGAATTCCCATTAACATGCTGAAGTGAAAGATCAGGACCTCTCACTGAAGGGGTTCATATGCTTGTGTGAGTAAATAGTCAGTAAACAGGACGGAGCATCAATGTGTAAATTAGATGGTGGTACAGGCATTAGGTATAACAATAGCCCATATTTATGGGACACATGAGAGCTCAAAACTGAAGTTTTCAAGGCAGGGGTGTGGACTCAGTGAGGAGAGCAAGAGAGGGATCAGACTAGGAAAACTAAGAAATAGCAATAAAATGGAGAAAATCTGCCAAGCTTCTGAAAGTGCAAGAAATAGCAAGAACAATGCCACCCGCCCCCCAAATATTTGGAATATCAACGATGGGAAAATAGAAGAGCCATTTCTTAAACTGTTAGAGAAGCAACATGGGAAGCCAGGCATGGTACTGCCTACCTGTAATCCCAGCATTTGGGAGGAAGCGGTGGAGTCTGGAGTAAAACGTCATCATGGTACCGTTGAGACCGTTGTGGGATACAGGAGATACTATCTCACCTCCTATCCCCCAAAATGGAGAGGCAGCAGCATGGAGGATGGCTGAAACCTGGGAAAGATACTTCGATTTTATTACAAATTGTAATAGGAAGGAAGCCGCTGAAGGATCTTTAACTAGAGGACACGTTGAGAAGGGGCAACTAGTTAGGGTACCTGGTAATTCAACGCCACTAAGGCCTCTTCTTCTGGAGTGTACCTTCCCTAATCCCCTAGACACCCCTCACTGCCTAGTTCATATCTGATGTCCTCTGGCTTCTCACTGCCACTCTCAGAGTGACCCCAGCACTGGGCACTAACTAAGAATAACCTCCCCTAATTGTCTGTCATACCATCCAGTTCATGTTGAGATACCCACTTTTCTTCCTAATGTAACCCATAGCAGGCGACATTGAACTGGTAGCTATTTAAATCGTCATGTCATTTAGCCTGGTCCTTGCAAAGTCTCGACTTCACATCATGTACTTAGAAATGAGGTTCTTTTGATACCTCTTTTTAGAAAAATATGAAGAATAACTCATGTTTCTAAATGAGAAACTGCTTTGTAGCCATGCTTTCTTCCTAACAATAGCGTGCTTTGAAGTGCTTCTGATTTTTCTTCTTTAGTTAAAATATTCTTCTTGGGGCTGCAGAGATGGCTCACCAATTAAGAGCACTGGCTGCTCGTCCAGAGGACCTGAGTGTGGCTTCCAGTATCCACATGGCTGCTCACAACCATCTTGAAGGTCCAGGTCCTGGAGATCTGATGCTCTCTTCTGGCCTCTGCAGGCACCAGACACACATGTGGTGTGTGCCCATGCACATAAATAACAATAAAAAAAATCTCTTTGCCCAAACTTTAAGGAATTTGTTGCAAAATCTTCCAGTTGTTTTATGTCACTTTATTCACCTCTTTAAGAGAGAACAGCATCTCTGTTGCATGCAGAACTGAATTGGAAGGTCTGACAGTCCTCAGTTTTGTTCCTTTGAGCTGTAGAGTTAAATGACAACTTACTTCTTTATTTAAGTGAAAGCATATGTAATATATGATCAAAAGAAGACATATGTTTAGCTGTTGATAACACAGATCCAAATAAAGCATTTTTTTAAAAAGCCGTGTCTTCAGATAAAGTGGTCAGAGATAAACAGCTTAGATTCTTCATAGTTATCCTCCCCTCTTTTTTTTCCTGTTTATGCCCTGCAAGACTTCTGTCTCTGAGATGGATGCCAGTACTGCAGCCTCTGTGTTTCCCATCTCTGTTCATCTGAACACCTTTGCAGCCTATTGCATTCACCTCCCCCTGGAACCCCTAATTAATCTTTAGAACTGTAGTAGAATGTGTGTTGTGAGCCCTTTACAAAGAAAGGCACCAGACCAAGGCTGTTTGTGGGAGAAATAGAACCTAAACTCTGCTCCCTAGACTGAGCTCCCTGGTAGAGCTTGTATCCACCAGGAGGAATATCCTCTTTTGATTCATTTGAATAAAGGTATCATAGAATATTGGGCTCAAAATGACAGGGGGTTATGGAGCACCTTTGTTTAATTGATTTTGATTCAATTAAATCCATTTGCAAAAGAGCACCCCATATTAAGACCTTCTTTATCCGATGCTTCCCTCTCCTGATTAGCCAATCTGTGAATCATTCTTTCTCTGAAATATCACATCTGCCTCTTCAGGCTGTGACCCACTCTCAAAATAATAATAATAATAATAATAATAATAATAATAATAATAAATGCCTGTGATCTTCTTGTCCCTTTGTTTCCATTTATTTTTACTATCACTGAAGCATAGCTCTGAATTGTTGAGTGAGTACATTTCACTTAAGGACTCGAGTCACCAAGGGACTTGACTCTTGTGCTCCAATTAGTAACCTAGTTAGCCATGGAGACTCTTGACTTTTCAAACTTAAGTTTCCAATTTACAAAGTGGAGGGCAATGCCAATACATCTTTTGTAGGCCTCTCATGAGATAACATGTGCTCAGCAACATTGACACAGAGTGCTTAATGATGGTTAGCTGTTTTCTAGAACTATCTCTATTGCTTCTTGAAAACCACTTGAAAGAGGACCACTGAATTAAACGCAGGATTTTCATCTTGGCCTGTAGTGGCTTCCATATCATGGCCCCATTCTACAATTAAAGACTTACCATGTATTCCTTGCATTCATGTTAATATGACAGAAACCCAAGCAATACTGAAGCCTGTGACATTTCCCAGACATACTCTATGTTCACCTGCCTTGGTTCTTCTTGTCAGTGTTGGATTCTATTTAGAATTTTTCTATTATTCCCCCTTCTTTCTATTGAAGTGGACCTTTAGAGAATTATTTGCACCTGTAGAGTCTCCATGAATGAGTATTTATGTTCACTCTTTACCAAGGTACCAGACCAAGGCTGTTTGTGAGAGAAATCCAGCCTAAATTCTGCTCCCTAAGCTGAGGTCCCTGGTAGAGACTGCATCCACCAAAAGGGGTGTCTGTTTTTATTTAATTTGCATAAAGTTATCATAGAGTAGTGGGCTCAGAATGACAGTAGATTGCTGTGGGATGTTCTGTATGACAAATATGTTAATAAATAAAGCACTGATTGGCCGGTAGCCAGACAGGAAATATAGGCGGGACTAACAGAGAAGAGAATTGGGGGAACAGGAAGGTGGAGGGAGAGACTGCCTGGAGCTGCTGAGAGGAGAAGAAAGATGTAAAGTACCCGTAAGCCATGAGCCACGTGGCAAAGTAGAGATTAATAGAAATGGGCTAAATATAAGAGTAAGAGCTAGACAATGATAGGCCTGAGCTAATGGCCAAGCAGTTTAAATAATGTAAGCGTCTGTGTGTTTATTTTGTAAGTGGGCTCTGTGACTGGCGGGACTTTGTAGCTGGAGTCTGGCGGGAATTGGGAGCTGGAGAGAAGCTCTCCAGCAACAAATGGCGCCCAACGGCTCGAATTTCCACCTTAAACCTAAAAATTTTTAGTAATCAATTCTAAACAGAGCCAAAACCAGGTTCCTGCTTCATGTCTCATTCGGGCAGCTAGACACCGCAAAACGCGTGTTTGAACTACTGGCGGGTTCCTGGAATGCGCGTTTGACCGTCAGTATGGCAGGAATGAGGTTTCTGCCTCATTTTACTAGTATAAAAAAAAAGAGGTTTCTGGGCTACACGCTGCTTTAATAAAAGCGTAGACCCACTATTTCTGAGAGTTGATCGCTCCCAGAACTGGCAAAAATGTACCACCGCCATGTTGGGAAGCTAAAGTGGGCGGAGCCAACAGCCACAGCGCTGTTTCAGTCTTAGAATGCTGCAGTTTAAAGCAATAGGCTCAAGGTAATATAAAAAATAAGCCACGTAAAGATGGCTACCACACAGAGAATATGGATTATGTTCTCTTTGATATTTGTAACTGAAGAAAAACATTTGATTGCAAAAGCTGTTGATTTATGCCAAAATGTATACTTTAAAGGTACCTTGACTTCAAAATTTGGATATAAGGATATGTTGCTTTGGAAAAGAAGTTCTGCTTTTGTTTCCACAGAAAGCCAGAGGCTATGGATTTGTTCTAGACTAAGATACATCAGGTTTGACCAGCCAAGACCACCTGAAAGGTCTCCAATGACACCATGGCCCAGATGATCCAACATTCAGAACCGTCTCAAGGCAACCGGCTCAGACGATACACCCTCACCGACTACTCCATAATCCTAAAATGTTCTTTATGTCCCCATAAGGTACAGCGCCCCCCTCCAGCAGGAAGTAGTAAGAGAATCTACGCCCAAATTCCCAAATATACCAAGCTGGCTTTAGAGATGGAATGGGCTCACTCCCTCTCTAAACCCAGACATATTCCTAAAATAAAAAGGTTAAGAGATTCTTCTGTCCCAAATCAAAAGAGCCCTCTGATATGGGACAGAGAAAAACCAATATTTTTATTTAAAACAGGTTAATTATAAATGCAATCTCTTTCTAAAAAAGAAAAGGGGATATGATATATATAGGATATAGAGATGATAGGATAAAAGGATAGATTAATGAATCTACTTTTAAAGAGCAACAACTTGTTTAAAATGTTTTACATTGGTATAGATTTTAGTTTATTTTTAAAATGTTTTACATTGATATAAATTTTAGTTTATTGATACAAACTTAAAGTTGATTTTGTTATACTGTGTGTATATTTCTACTTTTGTTTGAGGTATTATGTTTATGGAACTCATTTAAAATTGTAATGGATAATTAAAAAATAGAATAATAAGTAGTAATCTATGATAATCACATTTGTAGCCATGTTAGTTAAGTCTTCTAGGTGTACATAGATATATTTCAGATAAAAAGGTAATCTTTAAACACTTCATAGACCTAGAGAATATGACATTTAAATAACTTAAAATTCTATTGACGTGAGACACAATTGCTCCTGGCAGCACCAATTTGATCCCAAGAGAATGTTGGACTTCTAAGACATTTCTAATTGGATGTTTGTCTTCTTGGCACAAGATGGCCTACTGGGCAAAGAACTGCCCTTGCCTCGACTGCTGACAGTACAAATCCAATGCTGTCCTTTCTGGACAAGCGGGACACAAAGAAAGCGACCACTGTACTCTGCCAAGACAGGGTAAGATGGTCTTTCAGAATTCCTGCTTCTAAAAATGGTCTGTCAGATACTCTAGGCCTGTAGCCAATTTAAATGCACCAACAATGCTGAGAAACATTAGGTGACTGTCCAAGATGTTAGCTGTCTCGGTCTACTTTTACAAGATTCCCGAAAGTTGCTTACATCCATCTACCATTTCTCAGGTACCATTATATTCCTTCTCAGGTCTTTGATGTGGTTAAAGACTAAATACTTACAATTTTCCTTAGTTATGATAAAAGATAAGTTAGATATAAAACCTTAAACTCACAAATATAAGATAGATAGGATATCTTCTTTAATATTGTAACTGTAATTCTTGCTCGATAATTATTTTGTTATATGTAATTTTACTATGTTAAAGTTAAAACCTTCCTTTTTTAAAAAGAAGAAAAGGGGAAGTGCTGTGGGATGTTCTGTATGACAAATATGTTAATAAATAAAGCACTGATTGGCCAGTAGCCAGACAGGAAATATAGGCGGGACTAACAGAGAAGAGAATTGGGGGAACAGGAAGGTGGAGGGAGAGACTGCCTGGAGCTGCTGAGAGGAGAAGAAAGATGTAAAGTACCCGTAAGCCATGAGCCACGTGGCAAAGTAGAGATTAATAGAAATGGGCTAAATATAAGAGTAAGAGCTAGACAATGATAGGCCTGAGCTAATGGCCAAGCAGTTTAAATAATGTAAGCGTCTGTGTGTTTATTTTGTAAGTGGGCTCTGTGACTGGCGGGACTTTGTAGCTGGAGACTGGCGGGAATTGGGAGCTGGAGAGCAGCTCTCCAGCAACAGCAGATTATGTATCAGTTGGGTTTAATTGATTCTGAATGAATTAACTCCATTTGCAAAAGCCAGATAAAAGTTCAAAGTGTATGGTTTCTTTGCACATTTACCGTGACTCTCTGCAGACAGGAGCTGCTGGGTTCCGACATCTTACCAAGCCCAGTGAGTAGCCAGTGTATCTCAGTTGGCTGGATGGCCTGTGTGAAGAGGTAAACCAACCTTTAAATGATGTGTCTGTTTTAAGATACATAAAACTGGGGCAAGCCAAGTTAGAAACTTTTATTACAGTTTCTTATGGCATATTTTCAGAACAGGACACAGAATGTCCAAGGGAAATAAAATGCAGGTGTCTGCTAGATTGTTTGGGCCTTAATGTTTTTTAGCTTCTCACTGGCAATTTAGAGGAGATATGGTTCTGGCTGCTGTATGAACTGATTTCTTCTTTTTCTCCAAGGAAGTGAACCTGGCTGGGATATGTCAACATCAATATTTCTGTATAAGAGGACCTGCTTGTCTTCTTTTACTTTTTATTGCATGCCATGGCCTGTGAAGGTTAGAGGACAACTTAGAGGAGTCTTTTCTTTCCTTCTACCATGTCTATTGGACTGGGCAGCTAAGACCTGTACCCTCTGAGCCATCCCAATGACCCTTGTCGTCTTTTAAATGGATCCAAATCAAACTACTGCATCATCGGTTTCGGCTTATGATTTGTAAAGGTGGTCCTGAAGCCAAGAAAGCTGGGAGTTGTGCTCCTTGTTACACATGAGAGAGCGGGGATCATGTAGGACTCCATAGATGACTTAGGCAGAATTTCCACAGGCCCATCTCTGTTTGCCACCCAGCTGTGCTGATTGATTTTAAGAATGCTAATGTTCAGTTAAGAAGCAGCACTCCTTCCTGGGGACCTGTGATGCTCGAATTTATCTTTCCACCTTGGCTCTGAACGTGCTCAAATCCTCTCTCCTAAGAACAAGTTTAGTTGAAAACAACAAACAGGGTTGGCACCTAAATAAGAAAGGATGGCCGCCAATGGTTGTGTGAGGCATGGAACCTGGAGCCCCAGGGGACTGGTGAACATTGACCACTGATAGGATTGCCTAGACTCAGGATTGACCGGTGGACACTGACAGCAGAGGTCACCAATGAAGAGAGCTGGTCTTCTGCCCTTCCACGTTCCTCAGTCTTTCCACACTGTCCCCCCCGCAAGTACATACATGATGGACAAGGGTTAAATGGAGATGCAGGAACTGGGGACCCCCTGCCTGATCAAACAGGAAGCTCATGTTAGACCCTTTGAGTGAATACCCTGTAGAAATGCCTGCATGTTGCTGCCAAATATTTCAATGGAAGTTGATATTATGGTTGGATGAAAGGCCTCCTGTTCTTCACATATTGGCAACAAGTTAGTCCAAGCACATTTGGAAGATTGTAGATGCACCAGGTTGCAATTCTTGCTTAAAGTTAGTCTAGGGGCTGGAGAGAGGTAACACGAATCTTAAAGGGTCTTATTAATAAAAAACCTGGGAGCCAGGTATTGAGGTAAATTCTGAATGATCAGAGAGACGCAACAAGCCACACAGCTAACCTCATCTCACCAACTTCTCAGCTGATCCTGTTTCCTCAAACTGGAAGCCTCTGAGTCCTCATCTGAATGGATCTCAGCTGAACTGTTGCTAAAAGCCTAAAAACTTAAAAGCCTCTAGTTCCTCATCCTCACACCTTATTTATCTTTCTGCTTCCTGCCATCACTTCCTGAGATTAAAGATGTGTGTCACCAGGGTTGGGGATTTAGCCCAGTGGTAGAGTGCTTGCCTAGCAAGTGCAAGGCCCTGGGTTTGAGCCTCAGCTCCAAAAAAAAAGATGTGTGTCACCATGCCTGGCTGTTTTCAGTGTGGCCTTGAACTCATAGAGATCCGGATGGATCTTTGTCTCCCAAGTGATAGGATTAAAGGTGTATGTGCCACCATTTTCTGGCCTCTATGTCTATCTAGTGGCTGTTCTGTTCTCTGACCCCAGATAAGTTTATTAGGGTGCACAATATATTGGGGGACACAATATCACCACAGAGAGATGGTTCAACTGCTAATATACTTGCTGTCATTATGGAAGAACCATGGTTCTCAACACCCGCACCAGGTGATTCACAACTGTCTACCACTCCAGTTCCAGGAAATCTGACACCCTCTCCTGGTCTCCATGGGCAGCTGCAAACACACACAGTGCACACATAGAAAGTACACACACACACACACACACACACACACACACACACACACATAAAATAAAAATAAATCTTAAAAAAATATAAAGCTCATCTAGACTCTCAAAAAGGAATGTGGACAGAAGAAGCTTTTCTGCTTCATTAACTACTCAGGATCTCTGCATTTGCTGTGTAAACAGGGGCCTTGTCTTGTCTCAGGAATGTCAGAGCTATAACTCAGGGGGAAGGAAAAACAAGCAAGAAAGGTAGCATTTGTCTGGTTTTTATCATCGCTTTTAAAAGCATGCAGTAACAGTAGAATAGGACGTGCCCTCCTTGCTTGTAAATGAGTCCACAGGCATGATAGGAGTGAGGCATCACCAATAAAGGTGACAAATAAAACTCCTAGAGCAGGATTCATGCTCCTGGTGACCTGATGAAATTAGAATTCAGCACACACTTGGGGGTTTCTGGAAATACGTGGCCATTCCAGCTACAGCTTGTTAAAGAACCCCAATCCAAGGAGACCAGTGAATAGGAAGCCTTCTAAAAGAGAGCATGGATTGAGGCTTTATGCTTGGAAAAACTGCACTCTAAATGTTTCTGCTTCCTGATTTGTAACTTTTCTTTTGCTATTTTTTATTTTTATTTACATTTAACCAGGACCTCACACATTCTAAGCAAGTGCTTTACCACTGGGCTATACCCCTGACCTCTACTTTGTAATTTCAACTTGTCGTGTGTCATTTAAAAAGTTATAAGTTTTTGCATAGCTCGGTACGGGCCTTTGCACTTTCCTGTTCATTTAATTCATTCAGTTGTTTCTTAAATAGCCTCTAGTCCCACGTGGGCCTCCATCGATTAACAACACATGCAGCTTCTGGCCCTTGAACGACTTAAATTCCATCATACGTAGCAGTTTTCCTGGTATGTCAAAAAGGACACTAGAAAACATTAAAATATAGGAAGCCAACAGAGCTCAGGACAGGGTGCGCATACACTGTGCGGCCTTCAGGAACTTTCGAGTCATGAACTCCAGAGGGACAGCAGGGATTTTGTTGTTTTTCCCCCTGAGTTTTCCCTTTAGTACAATGGGTGGCTCTTTCAAATCAGCATCAATCAAATTGTGAAGAACTAGTACACATTATGTAGACTCACAGAATACTTTTCCCCTTGCTCTCTGGCTTTTAAGACACAGCATCTCTCACTCTGTAGCCCAGAAGGGCTTGCTGCTCACTGTGTAGCCAGAGCTGGCCTCAAACTCGGAAGCAGCCTCTTGCCTCTGCCTTCTGAGTGCCGATTGTAGCCTTGAGCCCAACATACCTGGCTTCAGAATACATGTTTAAAGCAAAGAATTGAAGCACTAGGACCTGAATGTCTGTATCCCCTGAAACGTGTGTAATCCTACCCTCCAAGAAGACTGGACTTAGTTAGGTCAAGAGGACAAAGCCCTCGCTCATGCTTGAGCTCCTACTCCATTAGAGGCACCACAGGGAGGCCCCTGGACCGCCCACCGTGGGAGGTCCGATGGCGCATGGCTGACTACCACAAAGAAGCAGGTCCCTATTGCCCACAGAGACTATTTAATTACTCTGCTGTGGTGGGCCTCACTGCCTAATTCGTAACTCTCATGGCCTACAAGGTCCCTCCTGACTTGGTCTTTGCTCACCACTCTGTATCCTCACCTCAGTTTCTCCTTCACTGTGCACACTGAAGCCACGTCAGCCTAATCCCTTTTCCTAGCTGTGAAGCTCTCTTTCTTGCATCAGGACCTTTAAAGATGCTCCTATGTTTCTCCCAGCTACCCTCTGAAGATGATATTAGTCTCTCCACTTGGGTGTCTTCCCTCATGCGAGCCTTGCCAGGTTACAGTTACTGTGAAATCAGTGATCCCACATCACCTTTTCCCCAGCACCCTGTGCCATTCATTCTTCCTCATAGCTTCAGCTTCACCTTTGGCCCTCACTTGTTTCCTTATCAGCAAGCTCCCTGAGGGACCAGTCTGTTGTCCATCAGTGCATCTCTAATGATCTAGTCCTCGGTTTACAACTTTTATGATGTCCCAACAATCCACAAATTGATTCTTTGTCCAGACTGTCTAGAAGGCTGTAGTGTTAAACTCACCCATACAGTATCTTCTAAGTCCTGCTTTCTTCCATGGAATAGCTGCTTCCAGTAGAATTTGTCTTGACAATTTCCTTCATCATGTTACAGTATGATCCTTAGCCTCTAACTGAACCTTTAAGCTTGTTTTGGTGAAATGGACCCCCACTATGATGGAAACATCACCCATGTCTGCTTCTGAATTTTTTCTTAACTTTCAAGATGGCAGCTTAGTGGCTTTAGTCATGCCTCTTCTGCAAGTGTCAAGATTCCTGAGGCATCTCCTACAGACACATTTTTGCTCAGTTTCCTCCTGCCAGATGCTTCTTGGGATTGTCACAGTTCTGTCACTACAGAATAGATGGTGGGTTCCTCTTCTCTTCTCCTTGGCCTCTGTAGGATTGCCCCAGTTTGGGTCATTACTGGTGTCTGGCAGTTTCTATCCTAGCATGGCTGTCTTGCCTTCACTCAGTGGAAACAAACCTGGTCTGCTTGGTGAGCTTTGACCCCTTCCTTCAGAACGGCTTGTCATTTTACTTCTCTTGCTAAAGCACACATGCTTTCTAATCAAAGAACGTATCCATGAACATCTTCATGCATCTAGAGAATCATGACTTTGTTGACAAAACTACCAGTAGTAGGAATTATGGGCCGTATATGTCAACTGCAAATGAAAGAAAGAAGAAATAGAAGAAGGATAATTCCTCATTCTTAATCACTGCCTCTAGAGATAATGTTGGCAGATGGATGGGGGAGAGATAATAGCCAGTATTTTAATTTGTAAAATTCACACTTTTTATTTTTTAATTTCCATTTTCTAAGCATTCAAGGCCAATTCCCAGGCTTTCAACATGCTAGGAAATGCTTCACCATGTGCTATAACTCCTTGACTGGTAATGCATGAGGATTTCTCAGTACTTAGATAGTCAAACCCTCTACAGCTACCGTGCTTCATTTGTTTCTCACAAACTCTTGGAGCCTCTTTTATTGATGAAGTTTGAAAGGCTTAGAAAGTTCCAATGATCTCCCCAGTCTAGGTGTGGGGGACCAGTTCCCACATTTATTTACCCCAGGGACTCTTGAGGAATGAGGGATAAGAGATTTAGACAGAAATAAAGAGGGGATAGAGACAGATAGAAACACAGGATAGCCTCTGGTGGGCCTGGAGCCTTATCCACCGGCCCAGAACGTTATTCAAAAGGGCTTTTTATAACAATGCCAAGGGGAGGGGCAAAGGACCCCCACCCCTTGATAGATACAACCAAGTATTGACCCTTAGAAACACCTGGTACTCAGGCCTGTGGTCCAATCAACCTCGCATGCAGTCCTGCTGGGTAAAGCCACTAGGACACCTAGATGGGCTCCGACATCTAGGATTCTGTAGAAGTTACAGGACAAGGATAACCCATTCATTCTTATCATGCCTCACCATTGTTGACTATATGTTTTCCATGCCCTTCCAGAACCTTCTCTCTATTTAATGTAGGGACTTGTCCATAGACAAGAGTCTATCAGATGGAGAATTTCTTTATCCTCTAGAAGAACTCTAAAAGTTCTAAAAAACCTAAAAGTGCAAAATAAAGAATCCCAATGATTACTCTGTGCCTTAGTTTTTCTGTGTGGGGTTTTAACCATTTGTCATGTACAGAAAGAAAGAACGAAAAGTGGACTTGATTTGACAAGACTTTATAAAAAATATATAAAAATATTCAGTCCAAACATAAGTACAGTTCACACCAAAGAAAAAGATTAATATACATGTGTAGATGAATTTCTAAGCGGTCTTATTAAATAAAAAACACAGAGCCAAATATAGGGGTAAAAGCCTTAGATCAGAGAAATAGGGAAAACCACCAGCCAACCTTACCTCATCAACTCTGCAGCTTCCAAATGCAAGTTACTTCCTGTTTACCCACGCCTTTATTGCCTTGCTGTTCTGCCCTCTCATTGGCTCTCTTAGCCCACTTCCTCTTCCTACACAGCTCTGTCACTTTCTGTCTGTCTGTACAGACCTCCAGGCCTCTATGGTTGGTACTGGGACTAAAGGTATGTGTCACCACTCTTGACTCCATTCCCTAGTGTGGCCTTGAACACACAGAGACCCTGCCTGCTAAGTGATAGGATTAAGGGTGTGTGCTACCACTGCCCGACTTCTTTGTTTACTTAAAATGGCTTGCTATTTCCTCTGATCTCCAGGCAAACTTTATTTATTAAAGCACAAATAAAATATCACCACATTTCCCCTTTTTTGTTTAAAATAAAAAAATTGTAACTAATATAAGAAAAAGTATATACAATAAGTATATACAATGTAAACAGTCAAGAATTACATAACAATGTCTAGTCCATTAACATTTGACAGATTCAGACAAAAAGCTCCATTATATACATTAACAATGTCCAGTCCATTAACATTTGACAAATTCAGACAAAAAGTATCATTATTTATCCTATTTTGATGAGTCCATTCCAAAATTGTATTCAATATACAAAAATCCAATCCAATGTAAAATATTTAAAACAAGTAGTTCCTTTTTAAAAGTAGATTCAATAATCTAACTTTTTATCTTACCATACATGATTGTACTAATGACTCCCAAATGTGTTGGCTTTTTATCTTTATGTGTTTTTTAATATCCTAATTTTGGGGACACTTTATGAAAACAATCAGCTGCCTAGGAAGACAGATAAGGTTTCTGCAAGTCTGTCACCTTAAGAGTTCCCAGAAATGATTATTACCAATACATGAAATCACATCCATACTAAATATGAAGCAAAAAGTCTTGGACACACCTGAGGTTATACTTTAATTTTAACTTGTTACTCTAATATTTTATAGTTTAAATATTACAAAATTTAAGACGGTCATTTTTATTTTTTCTTGCCTTTTATTGAAAATAGATTTTTTTCTCACATAATATATCCTGATTACAGTTTCTCCTCTACTTCTCCCAGTTCACCCTCCCCTCCCCTCTCATCCAAATCCACCCCCTGTGTGTCTGTCATTAGAAAGCAAACAGGCTTCTAAGGGGCAGTAATAAAATAAAATATAATGTAATAAGATAAAACAAAATCTAACAGATCAGAATAGGGCAAAACAAACCGAAGGAAGAGCCCAAGAAAAGGCACAAGAAACAGATTAGATGCAGAAACCCACTCATTCACACACTCAGGGATCCCACAGAAACACCAAAGTGGAAGATATAATCTATACACAAAGGACCTGTAGGGTAAAGAGAGAGTTAATACACACACACACACACACACACACACACACACACAGACACACACGGATGTGTATGTATATGTGTGTGTGTGTGTGTGTGTGTGTGTGTGTATGATTTTATTTCCTGTTGGCCATCTACTACTGCTGAGCATGCAGCCTACCCTTAGTAGTTTGTTTCCCAGGAAGACTACCGTGGAGTAAACTAAATTTTCATTTGCAGCTAGTTATCAATTGCAGAAGCTTCTGGGTTAGGGATGGGGTCACATGTCCACTTCTCCTCTCAGCTCTAGGCTCTCACTTAGTGCAGACCCATGCAGGCCCTCTGCATGCTGCCTCAGCCTCTGTGAGTTCATATACCAACAAGACAACTGTTTTTTTCATACATCATAACTGCTTAATAATTTCAACTAGTATCTTGAATATTTTTTAGGAAGCATGAAAAATAAAACTGATGAACAGAATTAGTGCTAATTTGAAGTGCTTGGCATTCACATTTGCATAGTCCAGATGGAAAACCTTCAGAAAGAAGATTTGGAATAATTTTTACCCTTGATACAACCTTCAAAAGCATAATCTCACAACTGGCGACTATCTTACTTGCAGAAAATTTACAGGCACCTAATGTTTTAAGTACATATTGCTTAAACTGAGAAGGAATTCTTTTCTCTTGTATTCACTTTTAAAAAATAATTCAACTAGGTGTTGGTGATACATACATTACACCTATAATTACAGTACTTGGACTAAGCAGGAAGTTTGTAAGTTCAAGGCCATCCTAGGATAAACAGTGAGAGCCTGTCTCAAACTCAAATTTTATATATATATATATATATATATAACTCAAACACTTTATAAATTTAATTAAAATAAACAAGAAATTTCTTAAAAGTGGCATTTAGAGAAAACCATATGTATTATTATTTAGGTTCTTATGGGAAAGATTAAATCATAATTTCATAGAAAATTAAAAATAAATGAGGAAGGCACTTTGTGGACAAGCTTAAGAAGAAAACATTAGTGACCATTTTTATCAGATACTAATTCTGCATCTCACATGGTAAAAATTGGCTATAGAGCACGAAGTCAATCAATCAAATTGGTTTCAAAATACACACAGATAAAAGCAAATACAGTGTAACTCAGTGGATGAAATATTAAGGGAGATTGGTTCTGCTTTAGCCTTTACATCAGAGGGACTTCTCACTGTATATAGCTTATGTCTGAATTGGCTCATATTTATTTTTCAAGGAGGAACAAAATGTGATACTTTTTTTTTCCTTTGCAGAATGTATGAATATTTGGTTGCTCGAAGTTACGTACTGGGAAAGGTTAAGTTAGTATTTCAATGAAAGATAAAATCTTCAAAGTAAGCCACAAGCTTAAATGATAAGAATTAGATTCCCTGAGCTGGAATGTCAAGGCCCAAGGGCTAGAGAAAAGGTTTGTATGACATAAGGGGAAGATTGTTCTTGGTGTAAAGTTGTATCTCTTCACTAGAACTTTTAACTTATGACCTGGTCCTCTGTATCCGTGTTTCAGAATGAACATTAGAGAGTCCAAGAGTAGAAATCCATGTGTTTTCCTGGAGACAGCAGCTAGTATGAATGAGTGAATGTAGTTAGAGTTTTCCTGTGTTCCAGCCTGCCAGTGGTCAGGACAAATCTCTCTCTCTCACCCACCAGTCGGGCAGCCGCTGGGACCCAAGAAAACACACAGAGGCTTATATTAGTTACAAACTGTATGGCCATTTGCTCAAGCTTATTACTGACTAGCTCTTACACTTAAATTAACCCATAATTCTTATTGATGTTTAGCCACGTGGCTTGGTACCTTTTCCCAGTTTTGCCTTCACATCTTGTTTCTCACAGCGGAGGCTGGCAGTGTCTCCTGACTCAGCCCTCCTGTTCCCAGAATTCTCCTCTCTCTCTTTGTCCTGCCTATGCTTCCTGCCTGAATACTGGCCAATTAACACTTTATTTATGAACCAATCAGAGCAACACATTCACAGCATACAGATATCCACAGCAAGTGAATCCATCATTCTAAATAGTAGGAGTGGCAGGGGACTTTGAGAACATGTATTCTATCTAGAGATAGTCAACTTACTGTATGCCTCTCAAGCAATTCACAACACAGCAAATGAAGCACCCCAGTTTGCTGGCCAGCCTAGACCACTGTTTCCTCCCTTCTCTTCTAGGTTGTGTCCTTTTTCTTTTTCTTTTTCTTTTTCTTTTTCTTGTACATTCCTACCAGTAGTTGTTTGACTTCTCTTTGAAGAATTCTGATGATGGGAACTCACGTAGCATCAGTTTAGTGAATTCTAACAGTGACTATCCCTTACTGACTAGGGCCAAAAGGGTTTCTGTTTTGTGACTGCTCCTTGCATTTTTGTAACTGTTGAAGGTTTCATGGGGGGAACAACCAACTCCTGAAATGCAGAAAGTCTTCACATTTTTTAATGTACTCGTCCAGTTGAACTTATATGACGTACATCATGTAGGCTGACCTCAGAAGAGTCTACTTGTCATTAACATTTCAGCCTAGTGAGACTCTCTGAACAGAGAATCCAGCAAAGCCACATTCATACTTGTGACCTAGGGGAAAGGATGGGTAGTTAAATAATGAAATTTTGAATTTTCATTGTTTATAAAGCACTAAATCCATGGTAATAAATTAAAAAATAGCAGAATAACACAAAAAGAATGGCATGGTTGTTGTCCATGATCAAACTGAATGAAGAGAAACAAGAGTAGACAACCATTTATGAAGTCACTGGGATGCTCAGGCAAAAGATTCTAGCAGTGGAAACAGAGAGAAGTAGAGAAGGAACATTTGGAAGTGATACAGGACAAGCCATAGACAGAATTTGGAGAGGGACAGAAAGGACCTAATCAAGAGTGACTCTTAGGATTTGGGCATGAAAAACATGAGTAGTTAGTGGCCTTTTTGTTTGTTTGTTTGGCTGTGTTTTGTTTTTGAGACAGGGTTTCCCTGTGTAGGTCTGGCTGTCCTAGAACTCTCCCTGTAGATCAGACTGGTGTCGAACTCACAGGGATTAAAGGCATGCAACATCATGCCCAGCTGTGATGCTTTTTTGAAAATACTGAAAGAACAGAAGAAGAACATTTCAATTGTGAGGATAAATATAAAAAGACAGTTCTCTGTTTTATAGATATATTTAATCAAATTAGAAGTTAGATATAATTTACTTGTATACATGATACACATATGTAAACATATATATATGTATATAGAGATACTATTATATATTATATAATAGTATATATAGTATACATATTAGTACATATATACATACATATGTAAATACTGTGTGTTATTTTTAAGCATTATTCCCCTATCTGTGGACAGCTATTTTAATTTTCTTTTAATTTTTTATGGTGTCCTATTGCATAGCCTTATTATTTAGACTGTATGTATGTGGAGAGTGGGTGGGTGTGGTGCATGTGCATGAGGTTCGGTGTCTTCTTTGCCATCTTTATCATTGCTTTGAGGCAGGGTTTCCTCACTGAACCCAAAGCTCTCTGTTGCTGCTAGCATTCTGGACCGCCAAGCTCCCAGGATCACCTGTCTCTATCCTCAGCCCCAGGTTTGCAGGTATGTACAACCACACCTGGCTGTTCATCTCTGGGCTGGGGATTCACACGCAGGCCCTCATGCCTTCTGAGCCAGCCTGCTCACCCACTGAGCCATCTCCTGGATTTAGGTTTTTGTTTCCGGCTTTTTTGTTTTTTTTTTTTTTTAATCAAACATATTACATCACCCTGTAGAAAGATGACTTATGATTACACTCTCCACTATTGTGTACATAAAAGCCTGTTGAGTTCACCTTCCACACTATTATTTTTAAAGCACCTTTGCCAATTTAAAGGTGAACATTTCCACGTCTGTCTGAATTGATCATAGCTCTCCTGTCTTAAAGGTGTGCCTCAGTGTTGGCTTGTGCCCTGACTTTCCTTGCACAGCCAGAGTGACCTCTCTCACTGCTTCCACAGTGCATATGTCTGAAGTCAGTCTTTTGTCGGCAAGCACCACGGAGAGAAAGCTGGAGGCCAGAGCGCCAGACTTGCTCTGGGAAAACAGACATTTGTGTTGTGCCTCCTACGATTTTACCATCAAAAAGCCCTCATATGTTATTCTCATCTGCAAACTAGCTTCTTGATGTAAAAAGGATATAAAATACTTTCTATATAGTTTGATTATAAAAAAGAAAAAAAATCCTTCAACTTTTCCTGTTCTGTTTTGCTGTACTTCTTAAAGATATAATGTAGGTAATCGCTATTGTCCTTCTAGGATTAAAAACCCTCAGTAAAGCATTGGCATCACATTCAGGAAATATAAAGGTGTTGAGTATAAGGGTTTGTGTTATTTCATAGCTAATTCTTCTGAGGGGGAGACAGTGATGGGTGTTGTTATTTTTCCCTTTTTTTTTTCTTTTCTTTTCTGTATTTCTTAGACATTTAGTTCTGATGACATGCAGTTCTCTCAGGGGAGAGGATTGGGATAATGCTTTAAATTTTTATTTTTTAATTGTTTTCTGTACTGGGGATTGAGTCCAGGGCCTGGCATGTGCTAGTCAAGCACGCTTTCCAGGAAACTAGGTCCTTACCCTCTGTGTACACTTGCTCTGAGACAGGATCACTCCAGGCTGGCCTTGAACTGATGTATTGTTAGCCTCTGCTGGCCTTGAATTTGCTCTCCCTGTCCTTCAGCTTCCCAAGTAGAGAAAATGACAGCAGGTCTGGCTTTGCTTTTCGTTTGAATAAGTATTTTAAGATGCCTCAGGAAGAAATTGAAAGTGTTTTTGAAAACCAAGAACACACAGAAGTAACATAGAAATCACAGAAATGAAATGGAAAATTTCTTGTCAACACCTCCACTATCTGTGGGGCACTAGCTCTGTACCATATAGCACTGGGCCCTGAATAAGTTAAGTATCTGTAAAGCCCCAGACAGCCTTTAAATGCTGCAGAGACCTTTCATGAATGTATCAGGGAATCATTGTCAAGACCTGTGACCCCTCTACGTGGGAAGCTAAGCCAGGATGGTAAAGTCAGAAAGCTTGGCTTGTGAATGCTAGTTATGTCTGTTATTTAAGTTTTTTTTCTGTATGCTGAGTTATCAGCTACATGCTTTATTTACCTGTAGGAGATAGGAATAGTTTGATTTTTTAAGAGGTTTTTGTTTGTTTTTATTGGTTGAAGACTTATGCAATTTTTCAATTTTTGTTTGTTAGTTTCTTTGAAAACGTCCCAACTGTAGTTTCCTCTCCTTCTACTCCTCCTAGTCATCACTCCCCCCACACCCCCAGATCAACTGCTCTTCTTATTTCCCTTCAGAAAAGAGTAGGACTCCCAGGCACATCAATCCAACACAAGTTACAATAAGACTAGGCATAAATCCTCCTATTAGGGCTGAGCGAGGCAACCCAGTAGGAAGAAAAGTGTCCCAAGAGCAGGCAAAAGAGTCAGAGACACCCCCACTCCCTCTGTTAGGAGTCCCACAAGAACACCAAGCTACACAACCATAACATATATGCAGAGGACCCAGTGTAGACCCCCGATTGTCTCCATGATTGCCCTTCAGCCTCTGCAAGCGAGCACCCATCAGCCCTGCTTAGTTAATTCTGTGGGGGGCATGGTCTCTTGGTGTCCTTGAACCCTTTAACTCCTACAATTCTCCTCCCCCTTGTCTGCAGGGTTCAGAGACAGAGAGAGAGCCCAAACTGGAAATCTCCACTGGGTCCCTCCCCAGGACTTAGGGAGTTTTTAAAGTTACTTCATTTTACAAACTGGTACTCACAGACATTGCTTGCCAGTATCAGCCCTTGACAAACAGGAAAGGTAGGATTTGACCCTAGCTTGAGTGACTCGTGTTCTCGCTCTCGGTGACTTACCCATAATCCTCGGCTGCGCTCTGTTTTTAATTTTTTTAACTTCATGCATAAACAGTTCAGTCTGACTGCTGTCACCCTCACCCTCTCTTTTTTTATTTTTTAATTAATTAATTAATTACTTTTGGTTTTTCGAGGCAGGGTTTCTCTGCGTAATAGTCCTGGCTGTCCTGGAACTCGATTCGTAGACCAGGCTGGCACTAAGATCCACCTGCCTCTGCCTCCCGAGTGCTGGGATTCAAGGCGTGCGCCGCCGCCGCCGCCACCACCACCTGGCACCCTCACCCTCTCTTATCTTCCTCCCACCTCCAGTATCCCCCAAAAGGTCCTTTCCCACATTAATGTCTATTGTCTTGTCTTTTGACCCATTGGGTTTAACCAGGGCTGTCTCTTGTGTCCGGGGGTTTGGAACTATCCGTTGGAGCCTAGTGGGTCCATCAGTGGGTATACAGCTGAAGGGAATGTCTTCCAACCCCCAGATCCATCACTAGCCCACAGTTTAGCAGAGAGGGATAGGGCCAGCTGAACCCTGCTCTGCGCTATGGTTGACTGGTGACAGGTCCAGTCTTGTACAAGCCCATTACAGGCAGCAGCGGCTACTGCCGTGAGATCCTGATCACACTGGCAGTGTCACAGCCGAAAGTTGTCATTTCACTCCCTTCCTTCCCAGCTTTACCTCTTCTGTTTCTTTCCTCCTCCTCTTCTTCCTTGATCGTTGAGCCATAGAGTGGGTGTTATAAATGTCCTGTTTAGGGCTGAAGCAGCCACTTATCCTCAGTACCTTGTATGGCCGTGCAACTCTGCCTTCAGCACCATTTATTGTGAAGGGAAGTTTCTCTGGTTAAGACTGAGAGGATTTGCATTGGTGTGTAAGTGTGAACACTGCTCTTCACGGACACAGGGAACAGAATCTCTCTCGCGCACTGACTTGGCTTCGAGCTAGAAACCTCTTCTTCCCTTTAACCCCTAAACACAAAGTCATGTTATAGATGGAACATCCTTTATTGGAGGCTGGAGGATGGGAGGAGGTAGTTAAAAGTGATTGCTGCAAAGAACAGGACATACCCCAACTGAACACAGAACATCACTCTTCCTCTGAGTTTAGGGATAATCCTCCGTAGTGGTCTTCGTCGTACTTAGGTCTCTTGACAGGTTCCTTGACTGCCTGCTTTTGTTTTTGCCAGCTGTTTTTATAACCTCCTCCTCATTTCAGCTCTCCAAAACTCCTTCACATTGAGAAGCTTGTTGAGCTGTTTAGACCTCTTTATCCGCCTTAGTTGGGGCTTGATCCCGTTAGCAATTTAGTAACTCATTCGGGAATTCTGCTAGCTAAAGCGCCACTTGCTCAGGCTCTCCATCTTTACCTTTTCAAAAGACTGACTGGAGATTAAACATTTTTAAAGCACGTCCTCAGTCAAATGCAAAATCAACCCTATCACAGCCTTTATGAACCATGGTCCACCTTGCACTTTGAGTTCTCCAGAGAAGCTGAACCAGAAGCATATATAGATTTGACATAGAAAAAGATAGAAAGAGATGCACGGTGTGTGTGTGTGTGTGTGTGTGTGTGTGTGTGTGTGTGTGTCTATCCATGGACCATGAGTCAATGAATATATACAGATGTACACAGAAAGGCTGAGTAAAAAGGAAAGGAAGGAAGAAGGGAGAGAGAGAGATTTTTTAAGGTGTATGTTATTATTGGAGATAGCAAGTCTGAAATTCATATGGCAAGCTACTAAAAAATCAGTTCAAATTCTACAAGACAAGAAAAACTGGAAACTCAAATAGATTTGTTTTTTTTTTAAATCAAATTGTAATCTTGAAAACAAATTATTTTTCATTTGGAAACTTATTTTTTTTCTTAAGGCCTCCAATAATTGGATAAGGCCTATTCACATAAGAAACAATCCTCAGTTTTAGCAAAAATCGACTGATGTCTCTGTTAATCACATCTAAAACAGGTTTCAGTAGCATCAAGACTGGTGTTCGACTAAATATACCAGCTAAACTGACTCACAAGACTAAGCCACATCATAGATGGACTATACTGCTGTGGTCTTACCTTGAGTGTGCTTAAGAGCAGTTGATATCTGATTAGATCAGGTATTGGATTATATAAAATTCTGTTTATCATTGAGACTGTAACCATACTGTGGAGGGCTGCCATCTTCTCCAGTGATGGGGCCACTGATAAGTTGCCCGTGTTTCAACAATTAATCCTCTTCTCATGCTAATGGGAAAAAAATAAGTAAAGTTGATAGGTCACAAAAGAAGGACCTCAAAGTAAGAAGGGACTTGTAAGGAAGAATGGTTTTGGTGGGAGAGAGAGAGAGATGGAAGAGGGTAATGAGGGGTGAAAATGACTACAGTTCCTTATATACACTTACGAAACACTCAAAGAAAAAAATACCATGCAGGACTAGCACACTCACTTAGCCGGTGAAATTGCTCACCACCAAGCCTGGCAACCTGAATTAGGTCCTCAGAATCCGCGTGCTGGAAGGAGAAAACTGACTGTGGTAGCTTGTCTGCTGACCTCCACACATGTTATGGCACGCATGCACCCATGCATACACATGACACACAGCTGTAAAAATATTATAAAGACTCGCAAAATCAAAGCCCAGTGTCATGGCACACGCCTGTCATAGTGAGTTTGAGGTCAGGTTTGACTACATGAAATCCTGTCTCAAAGTAACAAAAACAAAAACAAATTTTAAAGGAAACAATCATAAGAAGATTTAAAACATTAAAGACTACTGCTTTTGTTGCATGTGGACAAATATAGAGAATTTATGTAATTAGAAGACTCGGTTGCTTCATAAACGTGTGAGCTTGCCTGACTTTAAACGTGGGACCAAAAGGAGAGAGGACGAGTTTATTGACTAAGCCTTTCGGGTGCACAGCTGCTTAACAAATGGTGGGGCAGCTGCTTGGAATGGCAGGAGAGATGTGCCTAACTTTTGATCATGGTTACATAAGCTTTCCTTTTTGGCTCCTATAGAGTTGCTTGCAATATACTTATGTAATACGGTTGAAACTTCTACCAAGAAGGAGGCATCTCAGAAATGATGTTAGCTGGCTTCTTATGTTTAAAAGCATGAGAGTGTGTTTGTAAGGGCCTGTGCACATGTGGGCACAGTGCTTTGTACATATTTTTTTTTTTTTTTTTTACAAAGGATTTGAATTAGCGTGGGATGTTATTTGTCCTGGACAGGCTTCCATATCAGATGGTGGTTAGTGCTTGGGTAACATGCCCTTCAACTTATGAAGCCTTACAAGTTCAATGAGGCTAGGTACTGGGACTTTCGATTTTACCCTGAGGTAAAATTATTCCTTTGTCCCAGAGAGTGAATTCGGTAATTTGCTTATCAAACTGTAATAATCAAACTTAAGATAGAATGTGGCTAGCATCTTGTATTAGTAAATTGGTTTTGGAAGCTCATTATATTAGTCAGATGATTTTTTTTCTTGTCCAATAAGACTCAGCCTAGATTTGCCTACTTAAGCCAACTATTTTCTGTAGTGTAGAAGTCAAGACAGAGATAAGTTTTTGCTTTATTTAATTTTTCCCCATTTATTTATTTATTTATTTATTTACTCACTCGCTCACTCACTTACTTATGTGTGGGTCTAGCTAGGGATTGAGTGGGCATTGTGGAGGTCACAGGGTAACTTGTAGGTGTCAATTTTTTCCCTCCATCATATGGGTTCCAGGGATGAAACTCAGGCTTGGCAACAAACAACTCACTTTATAAGTCATTCCAGTGGCCCCAGAAATAGCCTTAAATGATAAAATAAAATAAAATAAAATAAAATAAAATAAAAGTCTTTCTATAAACCTCAAATAGGATGCCTCCTCCTTACTTGGGTTGAATCAACATAAGCACAAAGTCCCAAAATATGACAGTTGTCTTCAACAGACACTTTTCATGCTCATTGTTGAAAGAATAAAAACAACAAAAATAGAACAATAAAACAAGTCATGCTTATAAGCACACAACCATTATGTCTCTCTTAGTTTTTAATCATAATCATCTCTTGCAACATGATACCATTCTTGTAGCATGATGCCATATTGCTAGATAACAGCTATATTGTATCGTTTTCTATGAAAGATGATGACGTAGGTACTTTTCTAGGTACTTTGGAGGAACATGGAGGGGAAACCAATATGGAACAAGGCTGCAGATATGGCTCAGTGGTATAGCATTTTCCTAGCATATGAAGAGCCCTGGGTTTGATGCCTAGGATCGGGGGTGAGGGTGAGGGAGGAGAGGAAAGGAAGAAGAGGGAAGGGGAGGGAAAAGACCGGAGAGGGGAGAAGAGAGAAAGGGAGGAGAGAAGAGGGGAGAAGAGAGAGAAAAATGTGAATTTTTAAATTTTTAAGTTCATTGATTTTTTTTTTGTATCAGACTGGGTATGATTTCTCTATGCCTTCATTTTATTTTCTACAAAATGATGATACTAATAAGTACAGCTTTGTGTCTGGTATATAAAATTTTTAACAGTTATATTCAATCCTATTCTATTTATTGTAAATTACCAAAAAGGTATTAGCTTAAATAATGCAAATATAAATTCCAATAGACTAAAGATGGAGTTTTAGGAAGGCTGTCTTCTCTTCGAGAAGCTCCAGAGGAGAATGGACTTTCGTGCCTTTTCAGTTTTCTAGAATCCACACGCATTTCTTGGCTCATGGTCTCACACTGTCTTCAAAGTTTCTCGCATCTCATGCCTTTGATTCCGACCTTCCTGCCTCCCTTTTCCACCCTGAGGGACTCTTGTGGTTACAATAGGCCCACGGAAGTGATTAAAAACATAATTCCCACCTCAAAGTCAGTTTACTAGCAGCCATTTCATCTGAAAAGACATTCATTCCCCCATCATATGGTGATGTTCATCGGTTACAGCAACCAGTAGGAAGACGGACGCATTTAGAGGTCATCATTCCGCCAACAATGTCAGAATACCTGCCACTCAGGAAACACCCAAAGAATGTGGGCTTTTGCCATGAAGGAAGAGCCCTTCCCTGTACGCGTTGTTATATTTAGGTGAGAAGATGCCAACTGACCAATGTCCCAGAAACCGAATGAACACAAAGCTCCAGCTCACTGAGTTTCAACACCTTGTACAAACACTCGTTCTGGCACTCTGCCTAGAAATCTGAAGAATAATGCGCCACGTTGTCATGTCTGACCTAGAACCTGCAGTTTGAAGCTGTCCTGTTTTCTCCTCTTCCATGCCTTTCCTTCTTAAGGATATTTTACTGCTGCAGGAACACCTTACTTATACACAACTGATACATCATAAAAGGAAGTGAGTGCTTGCCTTTCTGTTAAGGTTAAAGCCCTGCAAGTCCAGCCCTGAGGCTGGCAACTCCCCCACCCCCACCTCCAGTGCTCCATGTGTGTCTCCACTCATCTCCAGAATTCAAATACATCTCTTTGACTCAAGCCATCTCTGTCTATTGTGAGAGAAACACAACTATTTTCTCTCATGTGTATGTAAACGTTTGGAGTCAAATGCCCCCTCTTATTTCCTAATCCTTTCTGGAATCCCCTGAACTAGTCTTTCTCAATGATGCTGTTGTCTCAGTATAATGGCAAGGAAGACATACTTCACTTTTCTTAACTGTTACATAAGCTTCCTTTTCTTTGTTCTCTGAGAGTTTGTAAAAATGGCCATGTCATATGGATGAAGTGTCTACCAAGATGGAAGCATTTCAGACATTACCTAAGCTGGTTGCTTACGCGCGAAGGAATGTAGACACCTCAGTCTACAGATGTAGCCTTCTGTCTCCTTCTTGTCTTCCTTCACTGACTGCTGCCAGCACCCCAAGAAGGCTCGGTTCTCTCCTTTCCATTTATTCTACCTTAAGTCTGTCTTCTGCCTTGTACTGAAACAGCCCTGTCAGTGTGCTAAAGGGCACCAGGAACTATTTTTAAGCACCCACCATATGCCAGACCCTGTGTTTAGACATTCTGCATACATTGTCTCATTTAATCCTAATTTAATACCTTAGTGGGTAGATATTATTTCTCCTTTTTGTTTTTTTTTTTTTTTTAACTATAGATTTTTTGCAACTGGGCCACAGAGAACTTTATGTTGTCCAGTAACAGCAGCAGGGTAGGTATAGCAGGGAGAATTCAAACTCAGATTTGCCTAATTTCAAAACCCCGATTTTCACCTAGTGTTTAGAAGCCTGTCTTCCAATGCTGGGTTTAAGGTATGCCCCTCTGTCAAGGCTTGCTTGAGTTCACGGATTCTGTGGCAGATCTTAGGATAACCTAATAACAGACAGTATCATTCTTGCTCACGTTGTTGATGGTTTCCGTGGGCAACTAAAGACTGCAGTATGTACTGTTTTGATCGCTGGTCAAACATCTCCCTTGTGGGTGGTCATGCAGATGAATCCAGGTGCATGTCTCCTAGTTTCTAAGGGCACCTGCAGTTAAAGAAGGAAGTAAGTTTTCAGGTGTGGGTGGCTTTTGAGCCACAATAAATTTGGGTTCTAGTGAAGGAAATGAATCCTGATGAATCCATCCTTTTTTCCATTAAAGATCAACCCTTAGTGTACCCTGTGGCAGGCCAAAACATGCTTTTGTTCTTTGAACAAAAACACCCACAACGGAAACAGAAACCAGTTTAGCAACTTCCCTAGTGAGTGCAGAAGGTTTCATGTAACTAAAGCTTCCCATTGTGCCTGCCTCTCTGGTCCTGGTAAATTTGGAATGTTGCAAGGTTGATATTGTCCTCTAAACTCCTTGCTGCAAGACTGTGAATTTACTTTGCCAATGCTTTATACCCTGCATTTCCTTAGCAGTAATCTGAATCTTAAGACCTGTTTGGTAGAGTGGACTTTGTACCTCCTTCTGCCTCTCTCCCTCATCCTTGCCTGCTTGGAAGGAAGGGAGGGAGGGAGGGAGAGAAGGAGGGAGGGAGGGAGGGAGGAAGGGAAGGGAAGGGAAGGGAAGGGAAGGGAAGGGAAGGG